>CAAE01015019.1:5080999-5094049 GCA_000180735.1 Tetraodon nigroviridis
TTAAAAATGCAGTTAAACATCAGAATAGCACCTTAATCAGATCTACTGATGCTCCGAATGCAGGCTCAACTATTCATCTGCGCCAATTGGTTATTACATCTAATACCAAAGAGCACAGTAAAGCTAAACGTGGTAAAAGCTTTTCAAAGGGAAATATCCCATGTTTGAAGACCGCGCTGGTGATGGCGTGGGCGGTGTTTGAAGGCGGTGTCACCCTGGTCATATATCTGGACACCCGCTCGCTCCATCACTGGTGAACACCTTTCTACCCGTTTCCTTGATTCAGTTAAATATTCACGGTCACAAAGCTTGTGAATTCCAAATTACAACACGTAAAATTTAATTAGGAATAAAATCGCTGCTGGGTGTGATGGTGATTTTAACCGGTGCGGAGCGTCGCCGTTCCGGCGCGCATCGCTTCACCACAGACGCGCAATAAAAATAGAATGAAAAATAAACCATATCCTCCCGATTTTTAAATTTCCTCCTAAAATGTCGAGTTTATCGTGTATATAAAAATAGATGGTCGCCTGGAGCTGCTTTTTAAATCACCCGGCTTCCATCCAAACCCAGGCAGGGCGCAGGAGGACTCGGCGCTTCCACCCGCCTCGTTTGTCGCCTAAACCGGGCGACAAACGTGGGAAATGTGCGTGTGTCGTAGCGGCATCCTGGGTTCATTCATCAGAAACCTTACCGTCGTGGACCGGCTCTCCACGCTGACAGCTTTGACCGACAGTAACGTGGCCGCGCACTGCTCAGCGCCCTCTCCCCGCGCCATGGCGTGGTAAATCCACTCAGGTGCGGTGGGTTTCCTGCTTCTAACGGATTTTAAGTGATGCAAAACCCAAATTTGCTGCTCTCGGCTCGGACTGCGTCCAGGGACAGCCGAGCCTCGGCCCGCCGCTACACCTTCACCGTTCCGCGTCAGTGAGCGTGGGTCGTGACGTCCACACGCGTGTTGAATGGCACTCCACGTGATGCACGGAAATTGCCTTTCAACAGAATCACGCTGTCTTTGCTTCTTTTTTATGGGGTTTTTTTTTTCATTACCAATGCTAAACATCTAAACTGTGTAAACAGTTTACTAGTAGCCAGTGATGGCACGTTATTACCATGTAATAGCAGCATCTTCAGATCAAATTTAACGGGCTCATTTCATTAACTCCACGCTGACACGGAAATGGGTATATAGTTACCCAGAATTACACGGTTTAAATTTAATTTACAACATTTACCACGCTATTGGAAGACCTGACATACACTATAACACATACTGCTTTACTGTATTGGTTCCATAATTACATTTGTGTGAACATTTGTGTGTCTGTCTGGTTTTTACATACGCTTCTTTCATTATGAAGTGTTTGGGTAAATCAGTGATTTACAAGGTCCAGTCCCATTTATGTGATTCTGAAACAAAAAGCACACAAGTATATATAGTTTTAGTGATTCGGACTGATGCAGAAACCAGTAGTCTAATGGTTGTACTGGGAAACTTTCTTCCTTGTGTAAATACCCGCTAGAACAGCAGCAGAACAGGATTATTGACAGAGTGAATTTAGCTGGTCTTATGACACACAATCATCTAAAGCATCTTAAGCCTTTAGACTAAAATGGAAATGGCTCCCTTTATGGAAACAGTGAGGGTTTGACACCTATTCATGTTTTTATTCCTTACCTTTCCAGGTCTTCTCTGGATGTGTGGCATCTGTTGATCATCTATCTGACCCTCACAGGGTCACCTCTCCTGTGGCTCTCCCTCAAGTTTGATCTCCTTCCCAGAGAGGATGTTTTTTCAAGTCTCTCCTCCTGACCCTGAAGAAGTTAGAACGTTAAAAGTAGACAAAGTGGGAAACGCTGTAAACGTTGCTTTTAGTGTAGCGCCACCTACTGGAATGAGTCCAAAATACTGACGCTGATCATTTCCGTGTGTACCCAGTTAAAACAACTCTTTATCAAGCTTGTACACCCCTTTGTAACTGTTTAAACTGATAGGGATTTAGGTGTAACTGGTTTGCTGTGTATAGATTTATTTATTTAATAATATTTTACACATCTGACAGTTTCCTGCCACCTTTGGTGTACCCTAACCCCCCAGCAGGTGGCAGTACAGCCCCGCTCAGGTGTGCTGCACTGAACGGTCCAGCTCAGAAACGGAGCTCTGCGAAATGTATTTAAATTTTAGGTAAAAATCATGTTTACCCATTTGTATCATCAGCCACTGTTGTGCAGTCTTTGTCTTTGAGTTTCCTTTCAGTGCCAACATTACCCAGTTATGCGGGGCCACAGTTGGAGCTGTTGGCACCTCTCATATCTGATGTGCAGCGTCAGTCTGTGGGAAATGAAAAATAAGCGTGATTAAATCAGCGGTTTCATCTGCACGCATGTGTGCGCAGATACAGGTACACTGACAACACCCTGCTGGTGTATTTTGTGGGCGGAGCATGTCTGTCAGGACATATGTTTTAATCTCCCTGAGGAGAAATAACGCGCACGTGAATCAATGACCTTGGTTCCAGTTTGTGAAGCCTTTCTTTGGCCTTGGTTTCCTGCTTGGTTTCTGTGGCCTGTGTTCTCAGGCTGGTGGGGAAGGTCAGAGGTGGAGGTCGGGGCCGCCCCTGGGTCACGGGGGTCGTGGGGAAATGGAGGATCCCTGCTTGTATGGCACATGGGGACAATTTCACAGACACAGTCGCTGGAAGACGTCCGAATTCCTGCACTGCATTGAATCCACGTCCTGAGTGGGTGTTTTAACTTACATGAGATGGACCCCCGCCCCGCCCCCCCCTCCACTTTTCCCCATCCTCCTTAAACATATGCTACTATGACAATGAAGGACAATGGCGGGTACTTGAAGTTAAGCTGAGGGAGAACATGGGGTGCCGTCTATTGTTGGTGTTAAGTATTGTTACCACAAGTGAAAAGTTTCAATGCAGGAACAGGAGGAGGACCTCATCTGAATTCTAAATTGCTGTTTTGTTTTTTTTTTTGTTTTGTTTCTTTGGAAGAAATCCAGATTTACGGCCTCTGTTTGGAAACAAATGAATCCCAATATACTTCTGAGTGGGGATTCCGTGATTTACTGATGATTTGACGCCATCTACGGCCCGCTTTGCTTTGTTTCTAGAGTTTGAAAGGGACCACACATCTGTTGGAAATCTTTTTTTTTTTTAATTTCAAACATTTCCCAGTCCTCCCTGGACCTGGACCACCGCCGGTCCTGCCGGTGTGGCCGCCAGCAGACGTCCGTCACCAGTCAGTGTCTTCGGCTTTGGCCTCGTTCAGACTGGACGGTTTTCGTCTGGTCCAATAATGGAGGAGAGGCCTGACACGCCGCCAGCCAGACCGATCAATACGTCTGACAGGGAGCCTGTGGGTGCTGGATGTTTCTGACCCGGCTGCCCTCAGATCACGGGACGCTGCTGAACTTTGACCTTTGGTTCGTCTGCAAGCGCCCGGCGGTGAGAGCAAATCATGCGGGCCTGCTTCACAACAGGCCCGCTCAATATGGCCACACATGGTTTGGGTTGAAATGATGAAATATTGAGGGTCCTCCAGACGCCACCTTCTTGTCTGGGCGGAGCGGATTGACCGTTCCCCCGGAAACGCTGTCCTACCGCCGCCACCGGCTCCATCAGCAGCTGCAGACGTTGAAACAGCTGAAAGGGTTTGTGTATTCGCCGAGTGTTTAACAGCTGAGACTCACTCTGCCCTTCGCTCGTGCGCTCCAGACTTGAACACACCGTGTGTGTGTGTGTGTGTGTGTGTGTGTGTGTGTGTGTGTGTGTGTGTGTGTGTGTGTGTGTGCTTGATCTCCGTCAACGTGCCGAACAGGTTGACGAAGGTGCATTGGTCCAGCTGCATAGGACTATCGGTGGAGGATGAGGTGGACGAAGATGGAGAATTAGCAGGTTTGAGCGACTCCGCTGAGGTATTGATGAAGACGTCAGTCTGGGGCGACTCTGTGACCTCTGACCTTTACCCACACATTAAACAACTGTGACTCAGTGAGTACGAAGAAAAACCTACTTTAGAAAAAAAACCCCATCTTATTTGCTCAAAAAAATCAACTCTATTTACAATGTAAAATTATGGTTCATCCAAGACTTTTCCAGTTATTAAAAATAACTAAATAAAATGAAGATAATCTAGAACACTGATGAGTGAAGGGGGTAACCTTATGTTGTAAACATATCTGGTTGCGGGGCAACAAGCGCTGCCTCGGTTCCAACCCGGTTGTGGGAACCATAATGGGGCTTGCAGACGGGGCGGACTCAGCAATACCCCCGCCTGGGATGCAAATTCGGGTGCTTACCCGGATCGACCGCTGCAGATATTTTCTAGACTCCTCCCTGCACTTTTTTATGGCTTTATAACAGGATATTGGCGCGAAAAACGCACTGTGTGGCTTCGGGGCGGAACCTGGTGCGCGTATCTCAGAAAGCCCACCGGTTGTTTTTGCCACATTTGCTCTTTCTGATCTTACTCGAAACAGAGCTGAAGTCTCTGTCGCGTCGAAACTCGACTTCCTTTGTACCCAGAAAGAGACCAGGCTGTTTGTGACCGCCTGGGCTTTTACGCGCCGCAGACACTTTTGCGCTTTGGCTGGCGAAGGATAACCAATGCCCTGAATTTACTGGTGGAGATCTACCAAGAAGCGGTGAGTAGTTCTGAATAGCTGCTGAGCGTGAAAGTTTGGTAAAAGAGGGGATTTCTGGGGTCAGCCCACTCCGTCCTCCTTTCTTCCTCACCGGTTCTCATGACGGCGCCCCTTTGGAACAAAGCGCTGCGTCTGAGGAAGCGCACCTGGGGTGTGTGTGTGTGTGTGTGTGTGTGTGCGCGCCTTCGTCAGCCTGGTGGAACCAAGTGGAGCAGTCATGTGCTTTATTTAGAGAGAAAAGTCCAGACCTGCGTGTGCAATTAAAGCGGCAACTTTAAATGGACAATTCGGCCCCATCAGATTGAGCTTCCGCAGGATGGGATCAATTATTAATGTGGTCCCATATGTGGAAGGGAAGCTGTTCGGGGGGGATGTGATGTCCCAGCAGTCCATTAGGTTCACGCTCGGATCACATGTCTAATGGGGAATTCTTGTTAATAGCTGTAATATCTCTCATCAGATTGCCGAGGACGGTTCTCAGAGATCTGATTAGCGGGAGTCCTCTGATCTGTTTGTCACCTGGAACCATGGAGCTCGACTGCTACCAGCCCTATTATTTCAATGACTTCGACATGGAAGAGGATTTTTACAAGTCGACAGCGCCGAGTGAAGACATATGGAAAAAGTTCGAGCTGCTGCCCACCCCCCCCATGTCTCCGGCGCGGACGCTGAGCGGCGCTTTGTGCAAAGTCCTGACTCAGGAAGACGACTGCGAGGGTCCGTTCAGCCCCGACACCGAGCAGCTCTTCGGCAACCTCAGTTCCATCATCATCCAGGACTGCATGTGGAGCAGCTTCTCCGCCAGCAAGCAGCCGGAGAAGCTCAGCGGGAGAGCGCCGGCTGTGGCGCCGGCTGGCGCCTCCCCGGTGGCCAAGCTCTCCGTGAGACCGAGCAAGGCGCAATGCGTCTCCCCGTGCGGCCCGCTCGCCACCCTGGCTGCGGACTGCGTCGACCCGGCGGCTGTCCTCACCATCCCGACAAGCAGCAGCAGGAAACCGGCGTCGTCCGGCTCGGAGTCGCGCTCTGATTCCTCTGGTAAGAAAGCAGTCGGTACGATCAAAGCACCCCCTGCCCCGGCTCCTGGCCCTGCCCCTGCCTGAGAATGACATATGCCCCGTCACAAATAGGCCCCAAACAGCGCGCACCGGTGCTCTGGGAAGCCGGGCTGCTGTTGCGTAACTGCTGTGCGGCTGAGGGGCGATCAGGTGCAGCGCAGCTGTTCACCTCTAGAGCTGCGTTCGTCTCCATCACACCACCACAATGCGCCACATGCTCCGAGGGCGTCGGCCGTTTAAAGGCCGCGCCCCGTCACTCGGACTGGAATGTTTCCCCGGACTGAGGGTCAGCGGTGCTGAGGGGCTCCTGGTCGTTTATCACCGTGGCCCCCACAGGGGGGCCCGGATGGGACCTCTTACACACCTCTCACATTAGGGTGTGTCTGCACCTCCTCTTTTCCGTGGTTGATGAATGACCAGCTCCTTGTTTGGGCCCTGTTGGTGGAGCAGGAGCCACTTTAATGCTTCTTTCTAGAACATGTGGTGTCATGTTGTCTTCTGAGGTCTGACCCCGTGACTGATGAGGTCTTTTTATTTGCAATAACAGATGAAGATGAGGAGGAGATCGACGTAGTTACGGTGGAGAACAAGCAGAACCGGATGCGGCTGGTGAACATCAGGAAGCCCGTGACTGTGACCGTGCGGGCTGACCCCTGCCCCAAACGCTTCCACGCCTCCGTCCACCGGCAGCAGCACAACTACGCCGCCCGCTCCCCAGACAGTGACCTGGACTGCAAGGAGGAGGAGGAGGAGGAGGAGGAGGAGGAGGAGGAGGAGGAAGAGGACAACGAGTCTGACGAAGAGCCCCCAAGCAAACACACCTGGAGCAAGTCTGCTAGCTCCTGCCTCCCAGCCTCGCCCTCAGACACCCCCCAGAACTCAGACACAGAGGACAGCGACCGCCGGCGCAACCACAACTACCTTGAGAGGAAGAGGCGGAACGACCTGCGCTCCCGCTTCCTCGCTTTGAGGGAACAGATCCCCGGGTTGGAGTCCGCCAAAACCCCGAAGGTGGCCATCTTGACCCACGCCACGGACTACCTGATGGAGCTACACAGCACAGAGAGGCGCCACCTGAAGGAGAAGAGACACCTGAAGACCCGACAACAGTGGCTCCTGCGCAGGGTATCCGAACTGAGGCGCTGAAGACCGGGAACTTTGACCTTCCGCCGGGTCACCTTTGAAAAGCTTGATAGTTTTTGGTGTAGCCACATGCCTCGCATCCACAGTCACACATGTACTCACCGCCTCTGGGATTCCTCTGAACTGGCTGTCTGGCCCATCCACCTGGTGCAGGGATAAGCAGATAGTGACTCTCTATACATTTTGCTTTACACAGTGTCTTTTCAACAGCAGGGTTAAAGAAATACATTTTTATAGATGCTGAGATGTTTCTCGGTTGTCCGAACTGATGGTAAATATACGTTTTATAGAGATGCTCCACAATAATGTGTGAAACCTTCTCGTATATCATTAAGTGTGAATGACTTTCTGTGTAAATACGAGTGAGCGAGTCACTTCCTGGCGTGTGGGGGCTCCCTACCTGTTCAGTGTACAAATCAGACGTCAATGAAAGTTTAATGCCGACGAAGGAGCCAAAAACCCAGAATGTCTCGGTGATCTTTGCTCCTCCTAATGACGTGCCGCAGGGCATCGAAGAAGCTCTATTTTGTTAAGAAAATAGGTAAGAACCTCTGCGGGGGAAAAAAAAAAAGAAAAGACAAAGCACTGCTGTACTTTATATTCACATGTCACTTTGTGATTTCAATGTTTCAGATCTGGTTTTGGTATATTTTTTTTTTTGGAAAGCATGAAAACATCAATTGCAACATTAAATTTTTATACCATATTTGCATACACACCTGAGATGTGTATTTCTTTCCGCTGCAAACACTCACAGACATTTGCTGGAAGTGCTCAGCGCTCATGTGTTCCACCTGCACATCTAAACCTCCTCTGAACCTCGCAAGAAACACAGCAGCTGGCTGGAGGCTGCTTGTCCTTGAGGCTCGTCCTTGTGCAGCGTGTGTGATACTGGTGTGGATCCTCCCCTCTGCAGAGGCAGCTGCACGCCGACTACCTGATCTGCTCCTAACTGGGTTACGGCAGACAGTGTCTGCAGAGATGGCGCGAGTGGACACAAAGTGCACCTAATCATGTAGGTATGCAGATGGTTGCTTCAAAAAAAGGTGGCTGGAAAATAGCCTTTTGTTAGTCTCCCGACCCGGCTTTTGTTGCAGTGCACTGTGTGTTGCGCCGCTCGCACGGTCCACGTGGTCAGCATGCGCTGCACACCAGTCGGGAGCTGCTTCCTCCCAGAAGGCGGAGGTGAGACAGAGCCTTCCTGGAACTGCTGAGAACAGTTCTTAGTTCAACACCAGAACCAGAGGAGAAAAACTCCAGGATGCACCAGGACCTCGTAGCCCCAGATGGCTTCGACCATCACCGACCAGGGATCAGGAATATATTCTCAGCGCTGATGTAAAGGGAAAGCTATTCAGGCCAACGCGCCTCACACCTATAGCTCACCAAAATACCACCGAGGACAGCGTGAGCTCCCCCCGTGCCGGGCCTCTGATAGGCCTCGAGTGAGGGGAGCGCTCACGTCTGAACTGGATTTGGGTATGTGGGTCAGGTCAGGGGTGATGGCTCCTCTGGCATCAAATGCAGGCTGACTGACCAGTAGCCTGTGCTGTTGATTCCACCTGTCTTTGGCTGGATGACTTTCACTGACAGGCCTTTCGTTTTCTTCATTAAACTCTGAATTTCTGACCTGGTGGCAAGTTCAAGCAGGCCCGAACGATGCAGCTTAAAAAGTCCATCCTTTGTATAACAAACACGCGTCGAGCATGAAGTTCAAGTACAGCCTGCTGGATGAACCAGGCACGCCCTGAACGCCAACGCAGCAGTTCTAACTGGCTGTTCTTCTGTTTCACCTGCCTGTTTGAGCCCGCGGGCTACTGTTTTCTTTTCTTTTTATAACATTTCCTTTTTATAAATCAACATTTGACTTTGGGGAGCTCAGGAAAAAGTTTTCAGTGACAAATGTTTAAACATGTCTTGTGAGACAATGATTTCCGTGTTTGTCACTATTTGTGTTGTGGCCGTCAGGTATAAGGTCGTTTACACCTGTCTGAGCACGGACGTCTAACAGCCACGGTACGTGTAGAGAATCTGGTGGGGAAACTAGTTCTGTGGTAATTAATTAAAAAAAAAAAAAAGCCTAGAACTATTCTGATGAAAAATTCGAAACAGTACCGATAAACTTTACTGAAGGAATGAGGAAGTGAAAGCAGAAATTCAATTTGTGATCTAGGAACTGATCGGGGGACGCGAGTCTGCTGTTTCCTTCAGCTTCTCCACAACATGCGTGTGAGCTGAAGAAATCGGCCAGTGACTCCACACAGAGTCTACGAGTGCTGTCCATGCAGAAGGAAACCAAACTCCACGACGTGTGTGTGTGTGTGTGTGTGTGTGTATTTGGACCCTGCTCCTGGGTAAAAGGTTCTCTGCATCTTCATTTTTTTTTGCAGTAGTGAGCAAACAATGGCGGTGGGTTTTGTGCTCTGCTCCGGCAGTTAACTCACCAGACCTGATTTTCTGCTCTTGGGTTCACCTGACACCCACAGGGAAAGACAAACGTGTACGTGCCAGACGCACGCTGGAGCTGCATCCTGTTACAACAAGTGTGTTTTATTCACTTACATCTATGAATGAATTTACTATTAAACACTCAATTTGAGCTTTTGTTCCCAGGCAAATGTCTGTTGATATTCCCAAAGTATGTATATATAAGAGGAATTGTGTTCTCCTAGTCCAGGTCTGCCGGTGAACACGGTGCTCTTTCTTATTTACCATGTTTTACCACTGTTCTGGCTTCAAATGTGCAAATCAATAAATACTGAATTAATTTATTTGTTTTTTACATGTGAATGTGAAATATGAGGGCTAGGGAAGGCTAGGGTAGATGAAGCAAAGGGTGAAAAGGGGTTTTCCTTCACATTCAAACATATCAGAGCAGTTGTCAGGAGCAAATTCCTCCAGCTTTCATCTAACTTTTACGTTTATGCAATCACCAAAGGAAAGCAGGTTTTATTGCTCAACTGCAGGACGTTTAAACATATAAAACACAATCTGGGAACGGGGGTTGAACTTGTGAAAGCTGCTAGGGAAAAACAAATCACACAAGCCGATGATGAAGCTGGGAAGCACCCAAGTGCAAATCAACAGTCTACAAACTGACCGTCATAAATACAGTGTTGGTCAGCGTCATCTCTCAAGGTGCTGCTGGTGTTCCTGGACGGGGAGGATGAACTTTCGCAACAGTGTAAGATCCCTTCCCAGTTGTTACTGCAATGAACCCGTCACCTCTGCAATTTCAGACAGAGAGAGAGAAGCCTGGACAAAAACACAATCATTTAGCAATCCTTCCACTGGTTAGCGTGGTGGATTTAGGGCCGTGCATACTGTTCACGGAGGGTTCATGAGGAGCAAACGGAGCATAAACGTGTGATTCTGTGAGCAAGGCTGGACCGGCAGCTTATCTCTGACCTACATGGGGATAATATATAGGACAAAAAAAATGCAACAGAGAAATACCAGAAGGGTTATCTTCAAATAACCTCACAGTTCTCAGTGTGAGAAGCAGCAGAGGAGTGTGGTGGAGTTCATTCATCTTCCATTAGGAGGGATTTCAGACAGTCACATGCAAGGATCTGTAGTCAGCTGGAAAGAGGAGAAGTAGACTCAAAGTCATCTGCCCTCCTTTTGTTACCCAACACACACCCTTCCCTTTAATTAATTCTCTTTTTTTTTCAGTGGCTGACCGTCAAGGAAGATGGGGAAAACACAAACGGGAAGGGATGTAATTACATAGGCAGACAGATACACAAACACGAGAAAAAAGAAAAAAGGAACCTTCCCTGGTCCTAGTCCTCTTTCTCCCTCCCTACTGACCTGCATTCCTGCCTGCTTGTGTCACTGGAGCTCAGCTGAGGCTGCAGCAGCTTCCGTCCAGCTGATCCTAATCTGGACGGGCATTAAAAGAAAAAAATAAACCCTCAAATGATTATGTAATAAATCTGTATTGGCTGTTGATTTTCCTGTTGTTGTCAGTCTTTCTCCCTTTCTTTCCTTTCTTTAGTGTTCCTCCCTGAGAGCACCTCCTCAGAGACAGTGTACTGGTTCCTGCCCTGCCCTCAGGTACTTATCAACTCCATTTGTTGATCTAGGTCAGTCTCTCCCTCTCGGGGGGTCCTTATTTTGCGTAAATAGTATGAATTAATTTCTCTTAGATAGTTGCAGCTGATCGAGTTATATTTTATTCAGACCTTACCAGGTCCACAGACTAACTTATTCATCCAAAAGACGAATGAAGTGTGTGTCAGGTTCCTGTGCAGCCCCTTTTAGTGGCAGCTGGGTCTTCGGGCTTGTCTGCTGTGACACCGTAGAGCTTCTGTCCGTTTTTAGTGGGTTAGCTCGACAAGAGGCCAGACGGCCGCGACGTGTCCGCGGCGGCGGCCTTTCCCCTCGCCTTTTCCTTGGGCGCTCCTCCTCCTCCTGTTCGCGTCCCCGCCCTTGCCCTCTGGGCTGCGCGCCCCCGCCCCTTGCTTCTCCTGCGTTCCTCCCGTGGTCCTGGCCGCGGCTTGCGCCGCCGGCGGCCCCGGTCCCCTCTCTGCGCCCCGGTTCCGGCCGCGCTTGGCTCCGCCTTCCCCCTGCCGGCTCCGCCCTGGTGCCGCTGTGTTCTGGTCCCGCCTGCGGCCCGTCCCTCGCGCCGGGCCCGGCTTCCGGTTTTCTGACCCCCTGCCTTCTTTCGGGCGCGCGGCGGGTTGGTGTGTGCGGTCCGTGGGCGTTGTTCCTGCTCCCCCGGTACCCCTTATATGCGTGCGTCCGTGGGGTGCGGGCTTTTGCTGGTCACCTCCCCCTGCGGTCTTGCGGTGTTTTTCCCGTCCCCGGCCCCTGCCCGGCCGTTGTCGGTCTTGTTGGTTTTTTGCCCCCCGGTGCTTTCGTCCGGCTGTCCAGATCAGTCTGGCCCCAGCGGACCCGAGTCATATTTGACCTCAGACCTGCACCGAGGTCCACAGACTAATTTATTCATCCAAAAGACGAATGAAGTGTGTGTCAGGTTCCTGTGCAGCCCCTTTTAGTGGCAGCTGGGTCTTCGGGCTTGTCTGCTGTGACACCGTAGGAGCTTCTGTCCGTTTTTAGTGGGTTAGCTCGACAAGAGGCCAGACGGCCGCGACGTGTCAGCGGAGGCGGCCTTTCAACTCGCCTTTTAATTGGGAGCTAATCCTAATCCTGTTAGCGTAAACGCCATTGCCATCTGGGCTCAGACACACCAGAACATTGATTATAATGAGTTCATCAAGTGGTCCTGGAAGCGGCTTGAGCCGCCGGCGGCCCAAGGTAAACTCTCTGAGCCCAGGTTACGGCAGAGCTTGGATACGCCCTCACAAATGAAGGATCCGCCCATGGTGAAGATGTGCTCATGGTAACGAATGAGGCAAGTACAATAGCAGAAGGAGAAAAGGCCTAAAGCCTTTCCTGAAACAAATCCATTCCTTTAGGGCAGAGGAGGAAGCGCTGGCTGTGCTGAGGTCACCGTGGCGCCGCTGGTTAATGGATGAACAGACGGTGAAACCCTCCTCCTGACGTGCATGTCCAGTGGGGGTGAGGTGACTTCTGAATGAGTCACCAATCCACCCATGCAGCTTACTTGAGGGTCGTTTTCTGAAATGTCATAAAAGAAAACCAGTGAACAGGCAGAGTTAGCTACGATACTTCGATCGCCTGTTTTTCTGCAAACACCAGGCTCGACTCTCAGCTCAAAGGAAGTGTGTCAGTCGCAGCAGAGCCAAAACAGGAAGAGGCATTGTTCCATTTGGTTGCCACGGCCGCGTAAAAGCCGAGCTAATGGAATAACCGTCAGAGCTGCAGAAGAGAGCAAAGACGGAAGACGAGATGTGCTGCGTTGGGTTTTTGTTGAAACACCATCGTTTACATTGTTGTTTTAGTTCACCCTCACACTCTTGGGGATTTGATTCACTGCCGTGATCAACACTTACTCGTGTCAGCCTTTGATGCGGTGGACCTGCCTCACCCTTAGGCAGCAGGGCCAAGGCAGCGGAGCCGTCTCTCATCGATACGCTTCCCATCAGGGGACAGGAGTGAGACCTGTGTGTGGACCTGTTGCTGGTGCTCGGGCCTCAGCAGCGTAAATCTGAGCCGTCAGGCAGCAGATGTTCCTTTGTTTGCCTGCTGTGGTGTTAGGTTGCTTCGGTTGAAGTTGGGACACTTGCTGCATCTTTTGAATTCAGCCCAAATGAGCACTGCCCC
>CAAE01015019.1:5094658-5113906 GCA_000180735.1 Tetraodon nigroviridis
GGGCCGGGTTCCCCGCCCCCCCCCCCGGGCCTCCCGGGGGGGGGGCGGGGCGGGTCCTCTTTCCCGGGGGGGGGGGGGGGGGGGGGCGGGCCCCTTCCCCCGGCCCTTCCCGGTTTTGGTTGTGGGTTTGGGGGGGGCTCCCCCTTTTTCCCTCTCTCCCCCCCCCGGTTTCCTCTCTCCCCCCCCCCCCCCCCTTGCCGGGGGTCCGGGTTGGGCCCTCCCCCTTCCCCCCCCCCCCCCGTCCCCCCTTTTCCTTGGCCCCCCCCCCCCCCCCCCCCCCCCCCCCCTTTTTTTTTTGGTCTTTTTTTCCCCCCCCCCCTTTCCCTTTTTTTTTTTTTTTCCCCCTCCCCCTTTTGGGGCTTTTCTTTCCTTTGGTTTCCCCCCCCCCCCCCCCCGTCCCCCTTTTTTTGGGTTGCCCCCCCTCCCCCTTTCGCCGCCGGGGGCCCGCCCGGGGGCCCTTTTTTCCCCCCCCCCTTCCCCCCCCGGGGCCGGGGGGGGCCGCCCGTTCCCCCCCCGGTGGGTTTCCCCCCCCCCCCCCCCTTTTTTTGTTTTTTCCCCCCCCCAATTTTTTTAAAATTTTCCCCCTTCCGCCCCTTTTTTTTCTCCTTTTTTTTTTTTTCCCCTTTTTTTTTTTTCTGGCCTCCCCCCCGTCCCCTTTTGCCCCCCCGCCCCAAATTTTCCTTTTTTTTCCCCCTTTGGTTTTTAGTTTCTTCGGTTTAAATTTGGAAAATTTTTGCATTTTTTTAATTTAGCCCAAAAGGGGAATTCCCCCCCCCCCCCCCCCCCACGCCCCCAACCACCCTCACCACCACCGGCCCCTCCCCCTTACCCCCTCAAGCCGGGGGAGCTTTACCCCTCCCCCGGCGGTCCCCTTTCACCCCCTGCAGACCCCACAGCTCTACATCACTTTACCCCCCACCCCAAAGCTCAATTTAAGTGCTCTTTGTCTGCCGCCCTCCTCCCCTCCCCCCTCAGTGGGGCCTGCAGTAATCACCCACCCACCCAACACACCCACAAATCAAAAGTCAATGTATTGATCAGTGCATTGATCGGCTCTATGGTTCAAGCGTTCACAGGCATATTCCTGCTAAATGACGACCGCTGTCGCGTGCTTGGGAGTCTTTGGTTTGGCCCCAACTGGGCCAGTTCACTCATATTGTAGAGTCCTGCCAAGTTTTTCACATTACCTTTAAATATGAAAACAGAACTTTCCCGTCAAGGATGACCACCGTTCCGGCCGGGAGTGCAGCCTCTGGGAGGAGCTGGGATGGGAGCCTGATGCTAAGTCAGCCGCCTCTTCCGCTCACGCTGCTGTGTTTAGGAGGGCGGGGTCCATCAGTGTTCCCACCAAAGCCCAGAAGGACAGATCCCAAAATGCCTCTCGACGGAGGTGTGGATTCCAGTAAGGGTTTGTGTGATGACTTTGGCCAACTGTCAGGGATCAGTGAGACAAACTTGCGCCCGTGCACATGCCCCGAGCTCAACGAACAGCAGACGTGGAAGAGGTACGAGCCCCCGCTAGAACAAAGAACCGCGTGGTGGCGAACATGCCTGCGGTCGCTTTGAAGGACTGATTAAGGTTCTAATAGTCAACTGGCTTCTTTGAAGCCTCAGGCTGTTTCTTGGGGGAGGGGGTAATAGGATCTGGGGGGGAGTAGTTGAAGCTCTTCCCCTTTGTTCTGCCCCAGTCTTCTCATGCCTGCCTTTGTCTCCACCCACAGTCTCCCCCGATCCACACACCAAAACACAGAAGGGCTGTGCTGCATATTCTCCCCTTTTTCTCCTTTTCTATGGAAGGCAGTTGATGACAACCATGTGACCGCGCGCCTGCTCTCCCTCCTTCTCTCCTCTCTCCGTTTCTGTATCTGCATCATTTCCCGCCATTCCAGGGCGCTCAGGCCAAGGGGAGGGGAGCGGCGTCACAGCCTGTGTGAGGAAAGGCTGGCTCTTCTGAGTCTCGCGCCAAATACCGGCATTATTCAAATCAGCTCTGTAGACACGGCCCAACTGTCTCCGTATCCTGTTAACCCCTTCAGAGCTCCAGCCTAGCAATCAGCAACCAAAAGACAAAGAGAAGAGGAGGCCGGGAGCTTTGCATCATTTGTGTTCAGTGGAAACAGCTACATTTAAAAGTTTGACATGTCTCAGCAATCGATAAAATAGAATTAATAATTATTAACAGCACCAATATTTACAACAATAACACTGGTTCCAGTTGTGCTGACAGTGGTAATTTGACAATCCTCACAGTTGCAAAGCACAATAAGACGTTTACTGCGGCACGCAAACTGCTAACATAGCCGCCCTGCTTAGATCGAAGCACATTAAAGTCAGGCTCTCAGAATAACTTCCTCTCGCATGTGAAGCCTTATCTGTCACATCCTCTTTGTGTGCGAGGTGTTGACGCGCTCCATCCTGAAGCCGACCAGCCTGACAGGCCCCACTGCTCCCCTGTCTCCTACTGCGCTCTAGTGGCCGCGGGTGGACGCGCAGGGACCGTCCGCGCCGGCCCTCAGTTCCTCATGCTAGACAGAAGGATAACGGTGGCAACGGCGTGTCAGCTACAATGAAACACGTGGGAAAGATTGGCTGTGCAAAGCAATGATCACCAGGACACAAAAGCACTTGAGTGAAGCAGCTTCTTCATCTTTAGGCAATCATCGCAGACTGTTGTGCAGCTGTTAGCCAATAAACATTTTTGGATCATATCCAGAAAGACTATCTGACAAGGCAAATGGAAAATGGCCTTCTGCATCAATGCTCAGCTGATGCTAAAGGGCTGCTCAGACAGCAACTAATAGATTTAATCCCAGGAGGTTTACATAGATTATAGTCCGAACGGCTGCCAAGTCCATCTCGTGCCACCAAGGTTGAGTCTGAATTATCCTCCAGATTCTTTAAGGGGAGCCGTGGATGTCTGCTCAGGATCTTCTTCTGTAGCTTCTGCTGATGTGATGAAAGCGTCAGCAATCCTATTTCTGTTGCCTTACTGCTCCTCAAAGCCAGTCTGGGACTTTCCTCGTCATTCCCAGCACCAGCAGTGTGCTCTGACTGATTGTGCAGGTCTTGTGGAGAGCTGCGAGGGGCGTTGATGCACTCTCAGCTCCCCAACAGCCAATGGAGGTGAGAGTCACACTCTGTGGCCGTTGCCAAGCAACTGAGACTGCTGCCGCTGCAGTTCAATTCATAGAAAGGTCCTGCAGAGGATTACACGGAAAGAAGGCAAAAAGCAAGCGCTGTTAGCTAAATACACAGGATGGAAATGAGCTGGGGTTGACTCCGTGTCCCTCTCGGATGGGTAGAACCCCAAAAATGTTTGACTGGAGCCAGAACACCTAGAAAATAGGAGCATCAGAGCGAGGGAAGACAGCCTCTGTTTCCAGTGGAGAAGTGAAGCTGGAGTCAACTGGTGGTGGCACAGCAAATCCCCTGCTGCCGCTCCAGGGAATTACACCCGGAAAGGGTTAAAAAGGGGCGGCTGCAACATGGCTCAAAGTCAGCAGCAAGTGTGTGTGAGGCAGAGAGGAACCGGAGGAAAAGATGAGCAGGCTGAGATGAAGGCAGCAATGGCGCATCGTAGTGATGATGATGATGTCTGTTCATTCAGACTGCACCAGGGTACTCTCAGTCCGCGTTTACCGCTGTAACCCCTCCTCCTGAATGGACATGGACTGAATCTAAATTTGATAAATAAAGGGAAATTGTTGATTTATTCAGTAGAGAGTGGGAGAAGGAGCCACAGCTCAGTGTTGACACTCAGTAGCCGAGCGGTGAGGAAGAGCAGCCATGAGTCTGAACAGCAGCCAAACTCTGAGCGCCCGTGGACAGGACCCGGGCAGAAACGACAGCAGCAGCAGCAGCAGCAGCAGCAGCAGCAGCAGCCGAGCACCCTGGGAACATGCTCGAGCAGGTCTGAAGCCTTGCACCCCCACCAGGAAGCCCAAATCTGTGAGTACACCCCTGCAGCTCTGCCCGTGCAGCAGTTATCCACGGGCTCTGCAGGTTTGTTCTGGGGTTTTTAAACTGGGACTTTCCTCCATTACACTGGTGCTGAATCTACTTAGATTCCCTGAGGCCACAAAGACCCTCGGAAGTTTTGTGGAGGTTGGGTGAAGCTGGCTCAGGGTTTCGTGCCAACTGGAGGCTCCTCAAATGAGGAGCACAGAAAGGGCGGTTGTGTTGGATCTGCTGTGCGTGCACCTCTGAAAACCACAGTACAGTTAGATGGTCAGCTGAGAGCTGGGATTGCCTAATGGCAGCTGGTCGAAGGTCTTTAGGCAGTAGAAAGTTAACAGTGTTATTAACACGTTTCCCTTCGATTCGTTGGTGTTCTGCTACCTAATTGTGTTTACATTGAATGACAAGCAAAGGCAGGCTTCAAGAATATGCTCAATCTTGGCCATCTAGAATCTAAATGGTGCTGGATCCTAAAACACTGATACTGGTCGTAGCCAGAGTCACTGGCTCAGCCTCCGGATTTCGAAAGTTGCTGCGCGCCTTTCTCCCGTTTACTCGTGTCTTGCAGCCGAGGCCAGGGAATGCCATCACCATCGCGGTGTCCTCACGGGTCCTCTTCAACATGGAGAAGGAGCAGCAGATCTATGAGCAGCAGGGCATGGAGGAGTACATCAGGCATCAGGTGGAGCACGAAACGCAGCCTTTCTGCCCGGGGCCGGCCTTCTCCTTCATCAAGGTCAGAGTCCTGTCAGTGAGGAGGAGGAGGAGAAACCAGGCCTGCAGCCCACCCGCAGATGACAGTCTTTAATTCAATTAAAAAACACTTCATTCGTCTTCAGGGGGGCACTTCAAAAGGAGTATGAAGGTATCTTTGAAGGCAACACCTGTCACAGTCTTTAGGGACACAGCAGCCAAACACAAACCATGAAATATATCCACCATGAGCAGGGAGCCATGAGCACCAGCCCCCTCAGCAGCGCGCGTGTCTTTATCCGCCTGCATTCAGAAGCTGCTGCATTCGTTTTTTTATAGATTCTGTGTTTAATCACGTTCCCAGGCTCTGGAGGCTGTAAATACACGACTGAGAGAGATTTACCCGGAGAGCGAGGAGCTGTTTGATGTGGTGCTCATGACCAACAACCACGCTAACGTCGGCTTGAGGCTCATCAACACCATCAATCATTACCGTGAGTTCAGAAACAGACACTTTCATCTGCCCGATCTGATGTTTCCATCCTTCCTCCCCACTGGGAATCCTGAGTTCACGCTGCCACGGCACACCTGTGTCCAGTCATGTGACTGTTTGCTCGCTCCGCTCTGCAGAGTTGTTCATCGAGCGCTTCTGTATGACGGGAGGAAACAGTCCCATCGGCTACCTGAAGGCCTACCACACAAACCTCTACCTGTCTGCTGATCCCGTCAAGGTTCGGGAGGCTCTGGAGGAAGGTGGGAGCGGGGGGAGGGGCCACGGTGCAGCTCCAGAAGCAGAGTCCAGGTCTGATTCTCTGTTCCGCGTTCAGGGATCGCTGCAGCCACCATGTTCACCCCGGAGAAGATGGCAGCAGTGTCGGAGACTCAGCTGCGCGTCGCCTTCGACGGTGACGCTGTGCTCTTCTCCGACGAGTCCGAGCGCATTTTCAAGGCCCACGGCCTGGACAAGTTCTTTGAGCACGAGAAGGCCCACGAGAACAAGCCTCTCGATCATGTTGGTATCCTGCACACGTTGGGCCTCTAGAATCACCCTAGTCAAGCCCTCGCTGATGATGTCAGCCTGGCGACCCCCAGTATAACATTAACCTGGAGTACATTTTGCTTCTTTGGCCACAGGGACCACTGAAATGTTTCTTGGAGGCACTGGGAAAGCTGCAGAGGAAGTTTTATGATAAAGGACAGCGGCTGGACTGCCCCATCAGGACCTACTTGGTGACCGCCCGCAGCGCAGCTAGTTCAGGAACGAGGGCCCTGAAGACGCTGCGCTCCTGGGGTCTGGAGATCGACGAGGCTTTGTTTTTAGCCGGCGCGCCGAAGGGGCCCATGCTTGAGAAGATCAGGCCGCACATTTTCTTTGATGACCAGATGTTTCACGTGGAGGGGGCAGCAGAAATGGGGACGGTGGCGTGTCACGTCCCCTATGGGATAGCTCAGAGGTTAAACAAGAAAGGAGGTAAGGAGACATCCTCAGCACCAAAGTAGCCTTTAAACCATTGCTTTCAGCCCCTCCCATCATTGTATTTGTAAATACAGAACAATATTCCTACTGTTAAGTCCATTGTTTAAAATTCTACATAAAAATCTATTATTATAGATTATAATATCTATTATTGTTGCTTTTTTGCTTGTGCATTTACCCCCAACTGTGACACCGTCTGACACACCAGGGGAGCTGGTGTAGCTGCAGAAAAGGCTGCAGACTCCTGGCAGCCGGAGGTCCGTGCAGAACCGACGTCTGTCCAGCAGGGGGCGTCTTCCCCTCTTTCATTACCGGAAGTGGAGATGATGAGCCCAAGAACTCCGGGCTCTCCACTAAAGAGGACAAAAAGATGATAATAATTCTGCATGATGCAGAATTATTTACACAGCACTTTTATGAGGTGAGGGCCCTGGCACTCCAGCCCTCCCTTATTTAATGACAGTGCACTTTCTTTTGCCCCCCAATCTGGTCCAGCCACGTCATTGGTGGAGGAATCACATGGTGCCTTTGAGCTGGACCAAACCACATGAAGTCTCCTTCACCTCTCAGTCACTGAACACGTCGTCTGATATACCTGACTTTTGTTGTGTATATGATCTTGCCAGATACTGCTATGTTTACAATCTATATGTGCATTTAAAAAGATGTAACTAGAATTTTATCATACGTGCAAGCTGATATCACTGTCAAACTTCCCTGCCCTCGTCTGCAAATCTCAATCTGATGCCTGGAGACGGTTTGGATGCAGTTGTGAGCCTGGATGTGCTGACATGGGCAGACTGTATTAAACACCTCATGTTAGAATGCCCACATTTGGACTTTCTTCTATTACTCTGATGCTTGTGATTGTGTCTTGGACTGGTTTGCTTCTGTCCGTCTTGCATGTCTTCTGTATTTAAGTGGTTGGTAATCATCTATGAATGTATTAGTAGATAACAAATGAAGCTTGTTTTCTAATGATCCTGTCTGCATTCATGTTAAACAGCCGTAGCTCACTTTCATTCCTCCTTCTGCTGGTTCCTGAGGGTTAGTGTCCTTGTTCTTAGCTGTCGGTCTTATTTTGTCATGGATGTGTTTTGCCATAAATACTGTTGCTCTGCAGTTTATTGTGAATCAGGTGAAGTCTATAAAGGCGCTAAATGAGCGGTGTGCAGTCGCAGACTCCAAACCGTGTTTCGCCTATAAGCCCCCCAAAATGATCTGAAATAAAAAGGTTCTCTCATGAATACAGTGTGCTAACTTACTTATGTGTGCAGGGAGAATAAGCTGACCAGCCTGAGTTCCACACACAACTTCAGTTTATTTTGTGTCACAGCCAACTTCCTGAATCTGCTAATCAGCTGAGAATCACATGATGTCAACAAACTTTCAGCTGATGAGAAAAAAGCTAAATAGTTCTTCCAACTTGCACATAAGGGAAAATAATGATGATGATGATAACAACATCAACAACGTCGACGCTAATAATAATAATAATCATAATAATAATTATAATCAAATAATAACAACAATAATAATAATAAACAAAAACTGACAGCAGAGACGAGACCCAAAATCTTTTAAAATAGTTTCCAGCCCAGGTATCCCAGCACTCCTCCGGCACCAGCCAGGACCATGTTGGTGGCCGCTGACAGGCCAGCCATACCTGAAATACCATCACCCATTTTCCTTACTAAATACCAACACATTTAACCGTTGCTTCCGTGATTTGTGGTTTGTAAAAAAAAAAAAAGTAAAGATATTGATAACAACAGGTTTAATTGATCCATTCATGGCTTTAAAAAAAAAAGATACCGGTATTTAAGGATTTCTACCTGCTGACTGCAAAACAGCCACCAAGCTGCCTGCTGCCACCCCTCCTCCGTTGGCAATGGCAGCCGCAGACATCATCTTAGCAGCCAAAGACCCTGCTGCTACCCCTGCTGAGGTGAAGCCCAGAGCCCCCAGGGCCACTGGGACCAGGGCCACAGCAGCCACTGCAGTCACTACAGGAACTGGAACATGCACAGTCTTCCAAACTTTTCTACACTCCAACTGAGCAACAATACTAAAAAAAACAGTCAACTCACCAGCGCCTCCAACCACAGCAACAGCTATACCTGAAATATGGGATTGCAAAATCAGCATTTACAGAAGCTGGGAGCAGCTCCAAGCAGCAGTGATGCAACAGTGATGCAACAGTGATGCAGCAGAGATGCAGCAGATCTTACCTGGATCCATGTCCTCCTCCGGTTTGTTGACGGACTGAGCTGAGCAGGTGTATTTAAGCACTGTTAAGTTTCCTTTTCTCAGAAATCCGGAAGACGGGAAGGGAGGGGGGGGGGGCCGCGCTTCAGAGAATGAGTCATTATTATTGTTAAGATCTTAGAACGAATAGGTGTTTGCTTAAAAATTGTGTGTGTATGTGTGTCCATACCTTTAATGCAAAAAATATAATAAACCTTGATTTCCCAAGTGTAACATGAAAGCTATAAAAAACATAAATACAACTGGAAAAATCTAACATTTTTTATGAAACTATTGTTATTTAACCATTAGTGAGTGACATGCAGCACGTCCCATTTTTATTTTTTGCTTCTATTTGAGAGAACATGAAGAATCTGCTTAGATTTAAATGAAGGCAGACATCTAATTGAACAATTGTTAAGTATCCATCCATCCATCCATCCATCTTCTTACCCGCTTTCTACCCAGTGGTGTCGCGGGGGTCTGCTGGTGCCCATCTCCAGCTCTCTTAGGGCGGAGGGCAGGGATACACCCTGGGCAGGTGGCCAGTCTGTCTCAGGGCACACACACCATTCACTCTCACATTCACACACTAAGGACAATTTGCAAACATGCAAAACACGCAAACGAACAAAGGCCGGCAGCAGCTGGAAGCGAACCAACGACCTTCTTGCTGTGAGGCGCCATAAATGCCATAAATACTGTTGCTCTGCAGTTTATTGTGAATCAGGTGAAGTCTATGAAGGCGCTAAATGAGCGGTGCGCAGTCGCAGACTCCAAACCGTGTTTCGCCTATAAACCCCCCAAAATGATCTGAAATAAAAGGTTCTCTCATGAATACAGTGTGCTATCTTACTTATGTGTGCAGGGAAAATAAACTGACCAGCCTGAGTTCCACACACAATTTCAGTTTATTTTGTTTACAGCCAACTTCCTGAGTCTGCTAATCGGCTGAGAAAACAATTATAGAACGAGACTTAAGAAGTTCCAGTAGCGTTTCCAGCCAGGTATCCCAGCACTCCTCCGGCACCAGCCAGGGCCATGTTGGTGGCCGCCGACAGGCCAGCCATACCTGAAATACCATCACCATTCAGCCTTTCCTTGTTTTATAACAACACGTTTAATTGATCCATTCATGGCTTTAAAAAACGATACCGGTATTTAAGGATTTCTACCTGCTGACTGCAAAACAGCCACCGTGCTGCCTGCTGCCACCCCTCCTCCGTTGGCAACGGCAGCCGCAGACATCATCTGAGCAGCCACAGACCCTGCTGCTACCCCTGCTGAGGTGAAGCCCACAGCCCCCAGGACCACTGGGGCCAGGGCCACAGCAGCCACTGCAGAAACCAGACCATGATCCGCCTTCCAGCTTTTAAATTCTGCAATCAAACTTTGCAAAAACAAAAAAACTAAACAACCAGTCAACTCACCGCCACCTCCCACTGCTGCAGCAACTGTAACTGAAAAATAAGATTTGAAAATCCTTATTTACAAAAGCTGGGAGCAAAACCAAGCAGCAGATCGATGCAGCAGAGATGCAGCAGAGATGCAGCAGATCTTACCTGGATCCATGTCCTCCTCTGGTTTGATGACGGACTGAGCTGAGCAGGTGTATTTAAGCACTGAGGTTTGCTTTTCTCAGTTATGTAACCTGGAGACGGGGGGAGAGAATGAGTCATCATTATTGTTAAGCTTTTAGGATGAATACATCTTTACTTAAAAGGTGTGTGTGTCGTGTGTGTCCACCCCTTTAATGCAAATAATATAATAAAACTCGTCCTTCTTAAAGTGCAACATAAAAGCTATCAAAAACACAACATTTTTAGGGAAACCATCAGTGAGTGACATGCAGCACGTCCCATCCTCACCTTTGCTCTCATCTTACGGATATGCAGTTTGAGAGGACAAGAAGTAGCCATGCGTATGGGGATAGTCTCAAACAACCTCATGTAAGTGCGTGTTTAAAGGTTCACTCAAATGAGGTTTGTTTGAACCACACCATAGTAACAGTAAAACATACTGACCAAGTTGTTTGACCTGTCAGAAAAGTTCTGCAGACATCTGTGTTTTATCTAGACAAGGTTACACGTGATTGTGTGAAATAGTTTATAAATACTTCAATTTAATGTCTTTTTTAAATCTAATTAATCTTTATTTCTTTTCCACAGTAAGGCTGCTGTATCTAACTAAGTTGCTCTTGCTAACTATTTCCTCTTCTTTTACTTCTTCTTCTTCTTCTTCTTCTTCCTCCGTCATTTTTTCCTTTTAAAACAGCAGTCGACAAAAAAAACAAAACAAAACAACAATATTAATAAGGTTAATAACAATAAAAACAAACAAACAGAAACTAGAAGCTAACGGTGGGTTTTTCTGACGGCCCCCCATGGGTCGACCTGTGCGGCCTCACCTGACGGGTCTCTCGGCTGAAGAGGGACACTTGCGGCCCAGGTATCCCAGCAGTCCCCCCGGCACCAGCCAGGACCATGTTGGTGGTCACCGACAGGCCAGCCGCACCTGAAATACCATCACCATTCAGCCTTTACTTGTTTTACAACAACATGTTTAACTGATGAGTTAGTGGCCTTTTGTTTTCAATAAAAAGATATTTGAGGATTTCTACCTGCTGACTGCAAAACAGCCACCAAGGTGCCTGCTGCCACCCCTCCTCCGTTGGCAATGGCAGCCGCAGACATCATCTTAGCAGCCACAGACCCTGCTGCTACCCCTGCTGAGGTGAAGCCCACAGCCCCCAGGGCCACTGGGGCCAGGGCCACAACAGCCACTGCAGAAACCAGACCATGATCCGCCTTCCAGCTTTTCTGCGCTCCAACTGAGCGACAATACTAAGAAATCAGTCAACTCACCAGCGCCTCCGGTCACAGCAACAGCTGTTCCTGAAAGAAAAGTTTTGGAAACCCTTATTTACAAAAGCTGGGAGCAGCTCCAAGCAGAAGCGACGCAGCAGATCTTACCCAGGCCCATGGTTTCCTCTGGTGTGATGGCGACCGAGCGTTTTACTTTCGTTTCGTCAGAACGGAACGAAAGTTCTAATCTGAACGACAGGAGGCGCCAGAGAGCAAATGACGAGAAATAAACAAACAAATACATGTAATAATAAATAAATAAAATAAATAATAAACATTGGAAAAAATAGAGCGCGGAAATTGTGTGCAATAAAGGATGTTATTCTACTTCATATTTTCTTCCTTTTTCAAAATAAAAGCCTCGTCTTTACGTGGCTTTGGCCTTTTTTTAAAGGACAACTTTTTAAATATATTTAAATACATATTACTTGAAAGTCCCTGTTGCGATGAACCATGCCATTTTGAATAAACTGTGTTTTAAAAGAAGACAGAAATCACCACGCTGTTTCCTGTCGTCGACGCGACGAGATTTCTGCGCATGCGCGTTATTGTAACTAAAAATGCCTGCCGTCTTCTTCATCCTGGCGTCGGACAGCAGAATAATCTGATCCTATTTGTTACAGACTCGGCTGTTTTCATGCACATCTGCAGCTTTGAAGGCCGCTAGAAGAAGCCTGATGTCTGTGGCCAACGCGAAACACACAGTCCTACATCCGGTAAGCATCTCGTTCCTGTTGACTGTGATTGATGGTCTTGTGTTGTCAGGGGTCGATAGACCCTGCTGTGGAGGTGTGTGTACCCTACCCACACCCATAAAGCCTATTATGGGCTGTGTACCGTGGTAAGTCTCTCGCCAGGTAACAGCTGCAGGTGAGTGAGACGTTCACTTGCAGCTCGGTCATTTGAGTTTGTGTCGGTGCGGGGCTCCTCACGTCAGCTGGCCTCCCCAGGTGGTCCCGTACACCGGGCCCGTGCCTGGAGGGCTGCACCCGGGGGAGATCATCATCATCCAGGGTTCTGTGCCTCCTGATGCCGACAGGTGAGACGAGACTTTCACAAACACAACTGCGCGTTCGACTGTAGCCATTTTATCGTTGTAGTTTATTTAAACACTTATCTCCAAAGGTTTCCTATGGCTTGTTGATGTTTTCAGCTTGTAGTTAGATGCCACCACTGATGCCACAAGCAGCATCTGCTACATATATTTAATAACCTACGTGAACAATAATAAATATCTGGTAAATGTGGTTACATCTATTAGAATGGTCAGCAGAGGAGTGAGGGCCATGATCTTCTCCAATCAGGCTGCACCAAGGCTGAGACCAAGCTAATCACCTGGGGGCCTTTCTCCGACCTCAATCAACCCTTTCTGCAGGTTTCAGGTCGACTTGTGTTGCGGCTGCAGCACCAAGCCCCCCTAAGACGTGGCCCTGCGCCTCAGCCCCCGCCTGAAAGGGTCGCCCTGCGTGGTCTGCAGCTCCCTGCTGCAGGGGAGCTGGACCAGGGAGGAAACGCTCCATCAGCTGCCCTACAAACACGGCGCCCCCTTCGAGACCATCATCCTGGCGCAAGGCGACGCTTTCAAAGTCAGCCCAACCTCAACAAGCGCGTCCAGAGCGGTTTCATTCCAGATGCTAACGCACTTGTCCTCGTCTCTAGGTGGCAGTGAACGGCGCCCATCTGCTGGAATACAAGCACAAAATTCCATTAAACCGGGTCGACACACTCTCTGTGTCCGGAGGCGTCAGCGTGCACGCCATCGCCTACATCCCAAACTCAGTAGCTACGTCTTTGCTCTGTTCTTTTCTCCCAAACTGGTCATGCGCTTGTTTTCCCAAACAAATCTCATTTAAAATGTCCAAATTTGTCCCCCTCCCAGGCGATATACTCGGAGTCAGGTGACTTGGTAAGTTCTCCCCCTGCGTCATTGACACACAACAACATCACACTTTGTAAACGATTCCTCTGTCTGCAAACGAGTCTGGGTCATTGCCTCTTGACGGGTTGATAATAAACCTGCTGCAGGCGGGTGAAATGACTTCAGACATGCTACTGCAGATTCTGGGACTATTATTCCTCAGGTTTTGTGGGTTTAAATGCAGCCACCTACATTAGAAATACACTACAGTACAGTACAGCCATGTAGTTGCTCCTCCCATACGCTGGAATGTATGATACAAATATCACAAAAACCCCCAAATCCCCCTGAGAGTGGACTTTGTGATTGCAGGCCCTCCCCTACAAAGGCAGCATTCTCAAAGGACTGATCCCGGGACAGCACATCACAATCAAAGGGCAGGTCAGCACGTACCCCCACAGGTAAAGCCCACCGTCGGCGCCCGGAACGGCCGCCGCCAGCCTCTGACAGCCTCCCTTCAGCTTCACAGTCAACCTGCGCAGACGGGACGGAGAACGTGGCCCTCCACCTCAACCCCCGCATCAAGTCCGGCGTGTTCATCAGGAACTCCTACCTGGGCGGGTCCTGGGGTCAGGAGGAGCGCGAGCTGCCCTTCTTCCCCTTCTCCTCGGGGGGGTACTTTGAGGTAGGCTGATCAGATGCTCCAGGTGTGGGGCACACGGGGAGCGTAACGCGCTCGTCTCCCTCCCTCCCGTCAGATCCTCCTCCTGTGTCAGCCCCATCAGTTCAAGCTGGCGGTGAACGGGTGCCACCTGTTTGAGTTCAGGCACCGCGTGCAGGACCTGAGCAGCATCGACCAGCTGGAGATCATGGGGGACCTGGAGCTCGCCGACGTCAAGCTGTGGTGACCGGCGGACGCACGCCGACCGCCGCAGAGGCCGCGCCTGTCGCCCGAGTCCGTCATACGTGAGCTAGTTTAGGACGGCCTCATCGCCGTCAGGTCACAGCTACGGTATTTATCTCCTGTGTTCTGTTCAAACGAACAAAAGAGTGAATTCAAAGGAAAGGGCGGTGACTCGGTATTAAAGCCGAGCGCTGGTCACAAGTATTTACATGTCCTCATGCGGTATTAGGTGTCACGATTTGACACGGGCTCCGGGCTCACTTTTGTTTCCTTCCGTGGAGCTGCAGCACAGGGTCACTCTAAGTCCTGCAAGAGAAAAGGACTGGGATAACTGGGATTTTCAGTTCCCAGTGTCAGGGTTTAGTCAGATGAAATTTTACTGTCAGCAAACACCTTTCTATGTATTGCGCATGATAAAATAAAACAAGTACAGTAAGTGGTGTTGGTACTATTTCCTTCCCCTTGTTCAAACGAATGTTGTTTATTCATTTATTTTTAGCACTAGCAGCCACAGGGAACACAAAACTAAGACCATTTCACAGTAATTTTCCCTATCCCTGTAGGATTTAGAGTTGTCTGGAACATTCAGTCAATTTATTTAGCTTTGCTATGCTCACAGATCCACTGCCGGGAAATAAGAATCAGCCAGAAGCAAAAAAAAAAAAAGCCAGCAAAAACTGTAAAAGCTTAAAGAGAGCATACAAACGTGTAAATAATGTAAAAGTGACGGAAAATCCCGCAAAAAAGCCTTCTAGAGGTGTTTGAGACGGTGGAAATGCGGATCGACGCACCTTTGAAAGAGCAGCTGGCTGCAGTACCCCGGTTAGACCACCGGGCGGCAGGAGAGGGTCGAACCTGGCTCCGGTTGGGATCGCTTTCGAGTTATTTTTCCTGCTGAACAGTTATTACTGCAAACTGGATAATAAACAAGAACACTTGTGACATCCAGTCACCACAACTATGGCTTGGTTCTGCTTATTCAACCGCCTGATTAATTCAACTTCATCTGATAAAAAGTTGGTGTTTTATTAATATCCACAGGAAATAGATTCTCTTAAAGATCTGTAATAACCATGGTACAGTACAACTCTTTTTTTAAACATAAAAAGGGGATGATATGCCACATTGGTGACGTCAACCATTGCACCGCTGAACACATCCAAGGGAAAAGAAAGGCAAGATTCTGTCAGATCAGCAGCAGGCAAGTCAGTCCAACGCAGACCCGTGAGCCAGTTAGAGAAAGTAGAATCTTGGAAAACGTGAACTCTCAACACATTTCTATGTACAGTATATATTTTTTGCTTGTAATGGCTCAAAGAGACATATGCTAATTTGAAACCTCGTGTCCAGTTACCAGAAGCTAACTGGTTCCGCTCCCTTAAATACAAAGAAAGAGCATGCTTGTGTTGTCAGACGCCACACCAAAAACCGGCCGCTCCCGACTCCAACAGATATGTTTGGCAAGACGTCGGCTGGGAGCAGCTGGTTCCGTTGAGTTCTGTAAAGACCCGTTCACTGGCCATCAGTGAACTGTGAAACCGCAGGCTGTTATTTTCAGTCCTGCTGGCTGCAGAAAAGGAACAGGGTGAGGGCGAACTGAAGCTGAAGTGGCACGGGAGACCTCCGTGGGTGCATGATGAGGTTAGAGGAGGGCGGGCAGCCTGTCGCCCGCCGTCAGACGGAACTGAGCTTCACCAGTCCCCTGACAGAGTCCTCGTGGAGCGAGTCCTGGCTGGCCGGGTCGTAGAAGCCGGCCTGTAGGGTGTGGCCGTGCCCCATGGGGCTGCCGCAGGGCAGCATGCCTGGCGGCGAGGGCACTTCGTCTGGGGTGAGATAATGGTGGTGAGCCACGGGCTCCTGAAGGCCGTGGCCGTGGCCGTGGATCGGCAGCATGTCAGCGGGCTCGTGGCAGCTGAGGCTGGAGGTGGACGTCGGAGGCGTGGGCTGGCCGAGGGGAAGCGAGGTGCACGGACCGCCTAAGACGAGGGAGGCGCGGCCCGGTAACGTTCCGCCGTTTTCGTGGGAGGCTGTAAGGATGACTGGCTCGCTGCTCTGCTGCTGGAGGAGAGGTGTGGCGGCGGCCTGCAAAACGAATTTGGTGCTCTGAATGCACTGGTCTTGGTCGCACTGAGAGGAGAGGAGAGAAGACAGAAGCAAGGACCAGGGACAGCGATCCGGGATGGGGGGGGGTGAGCGCCAGAGAGATGGATCAGGTGCCGGAGGTGAGGGACGGAAATAGGAGAGCGAGGCAGATGGAGAGGAACAGAAGAAACAGACCAAGACAGCACAACATGAGCGACGACCACAGAGAAAAAGGGGAGGATGGGAGGAGGGAGAGAGAAAAGGAAAGATGTTAGTACCCTTGGTAGACCACACAGAGAAGGCCTTCCACCCACCCCAGTGAAACCAAAGCTAAGGCAGTAAACAAAGGCCCAAACAGGTGGGTTTTCCGGAGGCTGCTGGGCAGCCCAGTGATCTGCAGCGCCACGTTTCAAAGAGGAAAGCACACATGTGAAAGTGGAGCAGAGGAACTGGGTTAGACCGCTGCCGCTCATCGATACCGTTCATTAGCTGGAGGGGGATTAGCATCAGCCCATTAGCCCTTCATCACCGGTGCACGACAGAAGATTACCAGACCTTTGGCTGCCAGCTGTGCAGACAGGCCAGGAGGCAGAAACAGACCATAGCACACAGGAGAAGAACCTTCGGAGCAACAGCACCCCAAAAAAGAAGAGTGAAGGAGGTCTCACCTTTCCGCCTGGACCTCACTCACCTAAAAAGAGCAGATGCCACTTTTTATTCAGGCTGGGCCACCCTTGAGAGCAACGCAAGCGCCGCGTTTACGTCTCATCTGCTGCCCAAGGCCGTTCATGACCAGAACCAGGGGGAGGGGGGCTAACGGGCTGAACCAGCGCACACAGCAGGTGTGTGTCGACTAGAGTAGCAAATTAGGAGGTGGGGAAAAAAGACAGAGCTTTGTCCTCTTCTCTTTCTTCCATGCCCACTCGTGCTTTGGAAGCCGTCGGGGCTGGACTGAGTCAGCGCTGTCCATCCCCCACAGCAGGCAGCCGCAGACGCGGAACCGGAACGCTGACGGGCTAACCTTGGACGGCAGCGCCGAGCGGGCCACAGCACCACAGCGCCGCCAGATCCGGAGATCGTTTACACGTTTGTAATTAGTGGACAGTGGTAATGAGTTAGTGGGACATGCAGCCGTCCGGAGAAGGCCGCGGCAGCACTGACGCGGGACAGGGACGCCCAGGCGGGGGACTGCCAGTCACCCAGCACCCGCCCTGCAGCGATCAGCCAGGAAACGGCTGCACATCGAGCTGCACTCGGTGGGTTCGCGCGTGTGTAAAAATAACTTTGGGCTCACAAAGGGAAAAGACAGCGGCAGAGGAAGAGGCAGAGGACGGAAGCAAGGAAACCAAAAATAGAAATATTTACCAAGGAAATGGATGCTCAGGTTACAGGACGGGTTCTCTACCCGGAGCGGCAGGCGGCTGCTCTTTACAGATGCTTTCATGCTAACCTACGCTGACGTTTTCAATACTTCAGCCAAGAAGCTTCATCCCAACAGAATTCCTCACATCCGAGCTGCAGTTTGTGGGGCGCTGACCCTCGAACTGAAGGGGGGCAAATGTCTGCCACCTTGCCCTTCTCTCACAAAATCAACTCCCGGAGAGCGCGCTTGTGCTAGTAAGGTGTGAAATGACATAATTTGCAGTTGCCCTGGTAACAGCTTATAAAAGTCTTTGTGCCAGGGTGTCATTTTTAAGAAGCAGCGAAGGCGCAGCCAATCAGAAGGCTTTCGGCCTCCGAGGCAACCTCATTGTACTGTAGCAACAGAGCTGGAGTGCATGATTTATAATTAAAAAGAGAGAACACAGTTTAGTCCACGGCCATTTATGGCTCTGAAAGAAAAGGCATGCATAATGTATGGCTGAGGGCTTTCCTGAATCTGAGCTGGTCTAAGACAATAACACAAGTAATCTCAGTGACAAAACACGCACTATTTAATGGTTTTACTTTAGTCACATCTGTAGACGGGCCGAGGGGTTGGAAGGAGTTCCTAAATTAGCCTGAAAACTAGCTGCTGTACACGTGCTGCCTGTGTGATACATCAGGCTTCCACAGACGGATATGAAGTTAATGGTTCACTATATCAGTCTGCTGAAAAACGTCCTGCAGCTGGAACAACAGGACGTCCAATGAGTGGGAAAGAGAACAGATGGCCAGTTATTTCTAACCTAGGACAACGTAGCGATGGCTCCCGGCTAACCACGAGTCCTCCTGAAGTAGATCGACAGCTGTGTTGGACGTTACGATAGTATAATGGGAAGGAGATGTGGTGAGCATAAACCAGCTTTTAATTAGACGCCTAATGATTGAAGTTAAAGCTAACGAAGACAGACTTGTTGCCTCAATTAAGGCATCTGAAGGAAATCCATTAGTGGGGTTAGCGTGATGTCTGTCTTCATGCTAGCAGCTGTTCTGGGATCAGTTATTTGTGAAATGACTTGGATGGTGAACTTGCCCCTCATGATCAAATTCATTATTCAGAGTGAGAGCTGGCGTCTGTGCGGCTGATGTCTGCACTCACAGGGATCTGTGATGTTAGCTCACACACAACCACGTTTTTGCAAGTGCCCAGCTCAGATCTTTGACCTGGATTAAACCAGCATCGACAGGCCTGAGCGCTGAACATCCCGGCCTTCGGCGACGCTCCGCATTTCCGTGCTTCCAAGTTAGGACCCCAGCATCTGGGAGCTCTTACCATGTGGCTCTGCTGAGACTGCGTGGCGCCGTACATGGTGATGCCATTGGTTGGCGGTGCCAGCTGCGGCGAGTCCGACTGGACGAAGCCACGTCTGTCAATGAGGCTGGTCAGAGAGAGACAAAGAAGGGAGAACAGCACGGGTCATGACCTCTGCTTCACACCTAGTCAACACAAGGACACAAGCAAGGCTGTGAAAGCCTCAACGCGGCGGCGGCGGCGGCGGCGGCACTGTGGGGCCAGCGCTGCTTAACCTGGCGCAACGCTGCACCGCTCCCACGCACCTGCTGGCTGAACTCTTGGTGAACATATGCACACGTGTGCTTATGCATCAGAGGTGTTAATGGAAACGTCGGTCAGATGAAAGGTGATGTCTCACACACACACACACACACACACACACACACACACACACACACACACACACACACACACACACACACACACACACACACACACACACACACCAGC
>CAAE01015019.1:5117100-5160910 GCA_000180735.1 Tetraodon nigroviridis
GGAGGAGGAGGAGGAGGGAGGTGGGTACCATGCTCTACAGTATTTTGAAAATGCCATCAGTACCAATTTTGGCCACAAACTTACATACTGCTCCATTAAGCTGTAAAATTACTGACAAATACAGACAAAGTGGATGATTTATTAGAAAAAAAACAGTGACTAAACACATAACGGGGAGAGCAAGAAATGTAATTTGGGTGAAAGGATATCTGGCCGGGCTGTCCTTAAGTGCACTGAGGAACCCACCTTCTTGGGAGCCTGTAAACAAAGAAATTCAGGCTCACTTTGAACACTACACATGAAAATGTCAAACAAGCTCAGTGAACGTGGGAACTGCTGGTGACTACGTGGTCCAGACACACTATTTTTTGCAGACATTTTTGCCGGCAGGATAATATGAGCGCGACAAAGCGTCCCTATGGAATCTGGCCTGGCATTTAGTCTTCTCTGTGAGGCGCAGCAAACACAACTTAAAATGTAAATAAATAAATATTACCCATCTCATCTGTCAATCTAACAAAACGAACAGTTAATTCTGTGTTTTAATGTTCTTTAACTGGTTCTACCATCCTTCTCCCACTGCCATTAGTGCCTGCTTGCCTAACTGGACCCAGCTCATCATCAACAAATAAAAAAAAGACTATTAATTAAAACGTTTGAGCAGTTCATCTTGGCCTGTATTTGTCCCAGGGCAGCACTGATCTGCTGACATTAATGACTCTCGCTGCTGGAGACCTCAACAGTCCACTGCCTTCCAGCAGGAGAAATGGGCACGGTCCAGAACGCAGCGGTGTTCCAAAACACCCAGCCACACCTGCTGGCTTGGAACAGCCTGCAGGACACACACAGGCAGGAGTGTCCAGAATACCTCACGGCTACTTACTTAGAATGATGTGTGTGATGACAAAGGCGAAGATAAAGATGGTGAGGAAGGAGAGCGACAGAATGAACATGTAGAAGAAACGGTAGTTCCTCCTTCCCACACAGTTGCCCACCCAGGGACAGTGGTGGTCGAAACGCTCTGAGCGGGCAGACACATAAAAGCAAGTTAATCTGGATCTGTCATGAACATTACGCTAAAAAGACAACACCAGAAAACCAAAATCATAATTGTGATTACGTCGGGTGGCGCCTGGAATGTTGAGAATCGCTACGAGATCTTACACATAAGCTTCAGTTAAAATGTTAAGATAGTGGCTGCATGAAAAAAAAAAACTGCTCTGAAAACAGGATTTCAGCCTAAAGCTGTTGATTTATGAGAAAAACCTGAACCGTTTCAGACTGCATTACATAGAGCTGCTGATTGACCATCAGGGTTTCAACATGAAGGCATCAATAAGTGACAGCAGCGTTGGTACTGGCTCAGCCAGCCACACATGAATGACTGCGTGGACAATGACTGGGTCAGCTGGTAAATACCTGACTAACCACTCACAGCCAGTGTGTGTTTGCTGGGGTGAGCTAATGTTTACTTTTCATCAATCAAAACTTGAACGGCATTGAGCAAACTAACAGTTTTTTCAGCTTTGTGAGGACGTGACCTAACCAGGTTTATTATTACTGGATGAGTGACAATAAATCTGAACACAGGCAGTAGAGGGTAATACTAGCCCAAGGGCTTTAAACAACCGATGTCATGTTTTATGCTGACCTAACACTATTACTATTTATCTGCGTTTTTAAATGCTTGATTAGATGATAATGAAATTTTACGGCTCGATTTAAAGACTCAGACCTGGGAAGGAACTCAAATCCCCAACAAACACAAACTAGCACCTCCGCTATAAAGACGACAGCTGGATTTACAACCAAGCGAGCATATCTAAAGCTGAAGAGACGCAGGAGAGAAAGTAAAGGAGGTAAAATACGGTGCCTGCATCAGTCCCAGGGGGAAACAGGGCCCTAACAATAAACTACAGGTCTGTGAGGGGACCCTGTCACGCCTGTGTTATTTAAGAGCTTATTAGCTTCCTGCAGTTATAAAACCACAGAAAAAAGGGACATGAGGGGAAGCCAAGTAATATGTACCAGCTGGACTCAACGGCTGACCCAAAATAAGAATGTAAAAGGAGTTATTCCTTTCCTCATTTTTTTACTCCTAATTTCAGGCAGTACTATTTACTTCCAATATTCATTTGATTTTTTTTTTTTTTCCAACCATCTGCAGGACAGAACGTCCAAAAACATCCTCTCATTTCCTGATCTTGGTGGCATCTTTGGTGCTGAACTGTCCTCTCAACAGTTACTAGTCTCTGGCAGTAGAAATTGGCTGATCTTAGTCGTGGAGTGGTTTTCTGCTAAGGTCTGTTTCAAGATTTGGATGAATTCAATCACGTCTAATCCCAACCTTGAACCTAGTTCAAACCAAAGTAGTCATTCTTTTAAACTAAATCTTTTTGCCCTGATAGCTATATTTTATATTTTTAAATTTCTCCCAATTTCAAAATTTTATAACTAGTACTCAATTAAAATTTTGCTTTTGGTAACAGTTACGGTCCCTGTCCTTTTTTCCACTTTTTGAAATTTTTGTTAGAAAAAAAAGTTCAGACCACACAGTTGAACTCACCAACGCAGTTGTCACAGAGGCTGCAGTGGGAGGCACGTGGCGGTCTGAAGATTTTGCAGGTAAAGCAATATTTCAGCTTAACTGTCTGACCGTTGATGACGACCTCCTTGGTCCTGGGAGGAGGCCTGTAGCCCGTGCTGCCATTGGCCACATCTGTGGGAAAAAGTTACAACATAAAAGCTCACACAGGATAAACCTTCTTTGTATGCTGTGTAACCCCCACCAAAGAAAACACACAAAATGGATAAAGAATTACAATTACAAAGGAATTAAAACAAAGCTAAGCATTAATTAAAACATACAGGTTAGTTATGGAGCTTTGGTTTTAGAGATGCATGAACAGGTGATGATATTCAAGCTCCCGCTGATCTGCAGCAGAGTCTCTTCAAAAAGATTACCACAAAAAAGTCACCTATGTAAATGTCTCCCATCGGGTTAGCTATTCTGGTGGCGTGTCACCCAGAGTCTTTGGCACATAAACAGTTAAACAACTGAAGTTTTGCTCAGTCAACAATACTCCATTTACTTTAATTTAAAAAAAAAAAAAACAGCTCTCGGGCCACACAATGCAAGAAGGAAATGTAGGAAAGAAGCTAAGAAAGGATGTGTTGAAAGAAGAAATGAGAGAATTCACAATCATTTAAAACAAATTAAAATAACTATTTATATAAATCTTAACATTAATTTATAAAAATTTGGCAAATCTCACAGTGCCCCCTGATCTCTGTAGCAACATAATTTGGGGGGGGGGGGGGGGGGGGGGGGGCGGCGGCGGGGGGGGCGGGGGGGGGGGGGGGGCGCCCGCGCGGGGGGGCCCGGCGAGAGAGAGAGAGAGAGAGAGAGAGAGAGAGAGAGAGAGAGTGTGAATTCATCTCTGTAGTGATCGATGACAATGGACCTCTCTCCTCCGCGCTGCTTTTCCGTCCTCTCAGGAGACTCCACCGAGAGGCCGTAAATGTGAGGAGAGTGTGAATGAGTCACGGTACAATTTGCTTTTTGCTGCTGGACAAATGTTTTGGATTTTACAGCAAAAATGATATTTAGTCAGATGCTGTACTCTCTAGCGGTGAAGCATTTGGAACTGTTCTTAATATATCACTGTGGATAACTTTTTAATGACTTTTACAAATTCTGATAACACATCTGGTGTCTCAGGAAAAAAACACCCTGCGAAAAAAAACAACTGAAAGACATGCAAACAAAATGTCCCGAGGTGGTTTCTATTTTTAATATCATCAACTTTTACGTAGTTAAAACCAAGACCTGGGTGTGGGCGGGAGCCTAAATCATCTTATCAACGTTCTCATCAATTACATCATGCATGTCAACTGATAAAAAGACTATGCTTATGCCAAAATCCATGTCAATCACTTCCAGAGATAATCACACTTAAATGTCACATCATAAAATAGAAATTACCCATTGGTTATTTCTTAAATAAAGGACCCATCCGAGAAATTAAGTTTAATTTCTCCAAAACCCCAAACCCAATTTCAGGGTGTTACTCACATTTCCAGGCTGCAGAGGAATCTCATAATCATGACCCTCAAACACAGTTACTGGGAGCCAGATTCAGTCTTCCAGTACAGTTCCTGTGATCCACAAAGCCCCCGCAGTGTCGCTAACTGGGAAAATTGTTGATCTGGTCTGATGGAAACCTCATAGCCAAACTAATTGGTGAGTGATCAGACAACATGTGATGTTTATGACATAACAATAAAATTAATGTTCAACAAATGCACCAGGAAATTTAAAGACATGCGGGTAGTTTTGATCTGTTGTACTAAATATACCGCTGTAATATGACTTTATGTGCAACAGCTTGACCCTGAGCTGACTCCACCATGTGCTCATACACGAGGCTAAAAAGGTTTACAATGTCAGCCAAACTGTGCAGGAGGTGGAACGCTGGTGAGAAATCAAGGGAAACTAATAATTAAGCGGCTCTGTGTGGAGGCAGAAAACCTGGAGGAAAAGCAAAATGTACGCAAATGTACAGAACCTGCCTGCCAAGCAGTTAGCTCCTTAGAAGCACCTACAGCAAAGTTTTTGGAGTTTTTAAAAAGCACACACAAAAAAAATGATATTTTTAACATGATCTCTGTGGATTGTAATTGACCTTCTACATGTAGGTACAGTTTTGTGCCACCGCCAGCATCTTCTCATGGTCATTCCTGATAATAATCTGTTCCAAAACAATCCGAATGAGGGAAAGAATGGGCCTGCAGGATGTGGAAATTCAACAAGTGTGTCTAAAATTGTGCAGAAGACATGTCCAATGTGATTTAACTGGCTCTCTCTGCTGATTTGTTGTGCATTTTATGACGGCACCTGGATAAAGTTTACGGCTACGCCAGTTTATGGCGTTATAACTTGGCTCTTCCACAAATCACAAAATAAACTGGTGATGTTACTGTAAAACTAGGCCAAATTCTGGAGAGAATATTTGGAAAAGTTTTCTAAATTTAAATGTATGAATAGTGTGAAAATAATAACAAGACAAAGTGGTACAGTAGTTATGCATGTCAGCTGAGGCGAGAGGATGAATTTGACTCTTCCACAAGGCCTCCGCCATTTAAACATTAGACAAAAAAGGACAAAAGCTTTCACATTGACTGATGCTACTACCCCAACAAACCTATAAGTCACGACATGCTCCTCTGATGTATTCCTCTTTGTACTAGTGCCAAATACAAAATGCCATTTCCTCCATCGGTCAGAAGTCGCCCTGGCAGCCTTGGAAAGAAAAATGGACTGGCTGCCATCACATTGAGTGTTCAGGCTTAATGACGTGAGGTGGAGGGAAGGAAACAAGAGCTTTGACCTCTCACTCTGATTAAAGGTCAGAGCATAATTCAGAGTGTTCCTGAACTCATGCATAGTGTCTAGTAGATGCAGACACATGCAAGAAAACATTCATTTTATCTCCCATTAATGTTTATTCCCAAAGTACAACTACACAGGTACCCCTAGAACCCATATTTCCACCAGACGCAGTTTCATTTTCTCAGGTTATTGCATTGATATTGTCAGTAATGCACTGTGGCTTTCACTCAGTCTTATCTATTTTAGATGCCTAAATTCCACCGGCTCTAACTCAGACAGCTTCAGTTTCCAGCAGCAGTGTTTCATGAGTGGAACATCTGGACAGAGGAATTTGCTTCTTCTATTTGAGGATTTTGGTCTCCCCCCACCCCCCCCACACACACTTAAACTACAAGTTTTCTTTCCACTAAAACAACAACAAGCCTGAAATGTGCTACATCACTGCGAGTGGAATCAAACATTGTGTGGAATAGTTCTGGTCCAGCTGCAGTGTTGGTAAGGCAACTAATCATGCCACATTTGAGGTGAGAGCTAGCGTCGGACCGAGCACTTTAAGCTGTTTTTCCACACACTTAAGATCAAAACATGGATCAGAACCTAGAGTTTTATGTTTGCAGAAACCAGTGAGAGTTTATCCCCTAAAACAGCTGAAGTAGAAAGATCCTGATGTCTCATGTGCAGGATTTAGAAAACAGATCAATAAGAGCGCTTAGTAATTTAACCTTGTAGCTCTTTTAGATTCAAAACATCATAATTTATTTACAAGGCTAATGGTGAATTACAGCAGCCTTAGGAAGTTGTGATTTCTGGGATAAATGACATGCATGCATGCTGACAGGGTGGAAGCTCGATACATGCATCTAGCACAAAACAATGCACATCAATAAAAGTGAGTATTATGTAATTATATACAGAGGCATTATCTTTTAGCATTTGCAGTGTTAGAAATGATTGTATGAAGCTCAAGTGCTGCAGAAAGCAATTCTGGATACCAGCTGAAAAGAGACAAAAATGATCTCAAAATAGTCACAAAGACAGAAATACCTAAAGGTTCAGTCACTGGGATGAGGCTGGGTGATCAGCTAAGCGCTAACAGATGCGTTTTTAATGTCTTGCATGCCAAGCTGCCACGCCACGACTACAATCCAACAGCAACACGCTGTGAGGAGAACCAGGAGGGAGGGGTAGTGGTTCAAAGTGTGTGGACAAAACACCAATGGACTGACACGTCAGAGTTAATACAAAGAAGCAGCAGAAAAACTGAAGAAATGCAAACGTTTTACTAATCTGTAAAAGAATAGTCATATTCAATAGAGCGCAGATTAGTCAAACCTGAAGAATTGAGTGTGTGCACACTCTTAAACTATCAAAACCCAGATGATGGAATCTAATATTTGCATTCAAAGACTAAACCCGTGTATTCATTCCTCACAGCTATGAATATAGACAGACAGACATCTGAGGCCATTCCAGCGTGGTTAACACCTACTACAAGCTCAGCCTCCCTTGGATAGAAGTTACAGGTTTGTTAACTGGAAATGTAGGTGAAGTCTTAAATTAAGTCAGGTAGGATTTCTAATTTAGTGGGCTGGTTTGAGGTTTTTCAGGACCAAATGGAGAGAACCAGCAGCAAAGGTAGTAACAAAAAAAAAAAAACCAAAAAAACCCACAGTTAGCTCAGCGCTACAAGTTTCCCGTGTGGTGGGTAGATATATCAGCAGATAATTTAAGTGCAAAATTACAAAATTTACAACATAGTGGTCCTCAACGAGCGTCACTGAAAAGAAGACTTAGCTTTATCTGTGATGTGCCAACATTGATTGAATTGCCACAATACCAGCCAATTTAAGGTCTGCGTGAATGAGAACACATCTAACAAAGAGTCGATTTGTACACGTGACTTCAACGCATGGAAATCACCTGAGATGAAATGAGGACAGACAGAGAAGAGCTGCATGGAATTTGGGTCAACCGTGTTCATTTTTTCAGCAATTAATTTGTTTGTTCTCTGAAATAAACGCCGCCCGTGAGGTATTATTACCCACTGATGTTCCGAGCTACTGCTCCGAGTCGGCCATCTTTTACCTTCTCCAGAATCTTTTAAGTCTCCTAATGAGATTAATTAAGCCGGTCCAGAGTTTGTTTAATGAGGCCCCGGCGGCCCGAAGCACGGAAAGGACCACTGCTGGGAACACAGACCAATCGCGTCCCTAAGGAGCAAAACTTTTAAACGGATTTTTAAAAAGAGGGTTTTAAAAAGCTAAGCCGAGGTAAAGCGGTGATAAACCTTTCAACTACAGAGCAGCAGGGCCCTTCAAGAGAGGAGGGGATCAATCCTGTGACTTCTTTGTATGTAATTTAGCCAAGTCGACTCACAATTCTTCTTTAAGAGATCTTCTGACAGATGGCGGGCATGAACAAATTAAAAAAAAAAAAAAATTAAAAAAAAAAGCAGTTAAAAACTTACCTATTTGTCTTTCAAGGTCAGCTGCTTCATCTGGTGTGGCCCTGGGCAGGACCCCTGGGTCACTGAAGCTGGTTCTCAGCAGTGTTCCCAGTACAAAGATAAACAGCACACCACCTATGACTGGAATAACTGGGGTCAGCTGCTGTGCCAGGTATGGACAACTGGAAAAACAAGACAAACGGATAAAAGAGTCACCAAACTTAGAACAAAAGCGGAGCACCAATGGTTTACAATGTTAAAAGTGAACAATTGATAAACCAGCCTCTGCTATTGGTGAGTAAATGAGTTATAATTCTATTTAAAGTAAAAGTAAACTGGGATATTTCGATTGTGCGTAGACTTGATGCACAGTGTTGATTGTTCGAGATGCATGTTGTAATGAACAGAACAGCTTTATATAGGCTAAAAAACAATAATTAGTCAAAGAAATTCAACCCCAGTGACCATCTGCAAGGCTGGGCGTCCAATCCAAGGCTTTTTAAGGCCCTGACCAAACCACTGGTGAAATTCAAATAACATAGTTCTCATTTAGCACTGGTGTCATGTGAGCGCCACAGGAAGTCGGGAGATGTTTTAAAAAAAACGACACTGTTACCACATTTGAGGGGACACTGTCAATCCTGCTGAGCGTCTACATCTGGCCTGGGACTAAACCCAGCAGAGAGCCCTGGGTGGTCTGGGACATCGGTGGGGGGCTGCAGGCAGGACGATGCTGCAGCGTCAACAGCTCTCCTGCCTGGAGTTCCCAAGGTCAGAGCTCCAGACACCGGTTGTGCCAGTGTGTGATCAACACAGATCAGCCAGGACACTTGCTAACACTCCTTTATTTGTTCAGCACTCAGCGCGCTGGGATTTTCTCTCGCTTTAGTTCAGGGGAAAGTGGAAAAAAATCCAGAAATGTGTCCTGAGACTGCAGTCCATCGTGTTCCTGGTTGGCTGGAACCTTCACACTTTGATGCTCTGCCAAAGTCCGTGCGACAGTAATGACTGTTTACATTCACACCACAACTCACACAAGTCTGCTGACCCACTGAAGCCTCCATTTTATATATAGCGGCTAGAGGAAATGTAATATGCCTATAGGCCTGACATCCTTTCAGCCTGAGAAATATGAGAAATATCAAATATTTTCACTCTACTGGCAAATGAATCAACTCTTTTTTTTTTCGAGAAGGACAAATAGGAGATGATCAGGTCTTTGTTTCCTGACTGGAGGACATGAAGGAGCTGCATACAAAATATATCATCGTCACATGGGACACGGTACTCGGCTGCTGCTGGCTATTAGTTAAAGACAAGTATCCCCATCACAGCCAGCAGGATTTCCCTTTTGGTTGGAGTTTTTGGGTTTTGTTGGGAATCGACAGACCAGATGAAGTCAGACGCTCGGTTCAAACGTGTTTCTCTGCCTGGACTTTAAACAACACACAGTGATGTGATTGTTCTAGAAAACATAAAAATGGAGCAACCATCTAACAGCAACAATCCGAGAATCAATAAAAAATGCAGTCTATTTTAAAAAACGAACTATTCCTCAAGGTCTTTTAAAATGAGGTAGGTATACCTCATTAGATAAGAAACACTAAAATATGCAGATTTGTGCATTTTGCCTGTTTAAAACAAAAAAAAAAGATCGCGTCATCGGCAGCGGACTGATGGGGACGGCGGAGAAAACACAAACCACTGGCTCAGGAGCTGTGCTCCCATGTGTCTGACATCAGGAACATAATGAAAACGCGATGGGGTGTGATGGAAGGTGACAAGTCGGGAGAAACGGGGACAGATTAAACACTGAATCCATTTGAGAGGGAGGACTGATGCAGTAGCAAGCCTGACTCTGGATCAATTCCGTGGCTAAGCAGTGCGCAGGCTACATCTTCACCGGTTAAACGCATCCTCTGTGAGATTGTTTTATTAGAGAAACACCTGTGTTTAATGCTCTACTATACAGGGAAAAGGAAATCCTTGTATAAACCCATTTACAGTGGATCGCCGTTTTACACAAAAACATCCCATATTAATACGGGGTGTAAGGTATGTGTTGCCATGGAGACGGATGGTGTCTAAAGTCAGATGCGGTATATTTCCAGAGATTGTGGTTTCTATGGAAACAGTCACACAAGCGGAACACAGTTTACAAGAAATAATTTAAGAACAGACCGTTCGGTGACATTCAAAATGCTGTGATAAGGTCAAATGTGTTCGTTTCAGACGTCATCACCAAAATATCTACTCACCCAAGTTATACTGGACACGAGCGTCCGTGCAGATAAGCAACAGTCCCCTCCCGCTGACAGCGCACTGATCACACATCTGCCTTCCTGGCCAGCAAAAGCAACTAAATATAATAAATGTTGAAGTTGATGAAATCTTTTATCCCCATAGTAACCGTGCGTAATGAGACTTGGCAGAGGGGCAGAAAGCCAAGTGCCTCAAATACACGTTCAACACAATGCGCAGCACATTACAGCGTGTCCATAATATCCCATTTGTAAAGCTTCACAAAGAATCCTCATGTAACATTTTTATTTAGAAAGCCTCAAATGACCGATAGAAGTCCAGTTGTCTGAAATATTTAGGAAATTGCATCACACAATAACTGTTCAAGCTGTGTTGTTTCAGGAAAATGCGAACCCGATTGAGGTTTAGCGCAGGCACCGCTAAAAAGTCAGACGGTGGCAGTTTGGAGTGAAATATGCTTTGAGTCTTCGGTTTAAACGAGGTTGATGTTCTTTGAGCTTAACTTCCAGATGGGCTTGAAACACTGGTTGATCTCGTAAGAGGATTCAGCACAAAATATGGTGATAATGATCACTAAGATGTGGCGATTTGGAGACTTTTTTGGAGATAAATTAGTAGAAGAACAACCCTCTAATATTCTGTAAGGGATACGTGTGTCACTATGGCAACAAAGGGCCCTTTTTAAAATAAGGACAAACCCCAGACACCGTTACATTATGTGGACCTAATGTAGCCAAGACGCACAACAACACAAGGAAAACATCTGAACATCTGCATTGCTCAAGTGTCCAAAGGCAGAACCAAGGATTAGACAGCAACATGTGCAACACCACACAGCGATGTCTGGAGGGAGCCGGCAGGAGAATAATAAACAAACCCGGGTCCGCTGGTGACTAACAGGCTTTATTGTGCATGGATAAGCACCCCTCAGACACACAATAAAAACAAGCAGGAGTCACGAAGGTCTCTGGCGGGATGCTTGGGTAAATGTTCCTCGCTCATTTAAGATGCCCCATCTGACTGTTGCTGGCCTCCGAGCATTCCCATCAACATATATGGAAGAGGCGTGCACATTTCCTCTAGCTCCAGAACTGACCATTGAACAGAAAATGGACCTGAGTCCCGAAACGATCACAGTCCGTCAAAACAAACGCGACGCTTCTTACGGGCCAGCAGCTACAGCTGGAATCAGTGTTTTACCATGCAGTGCAGTGGACGTTCCACCTAGAAGTATTTAAATAATATACATTTACTAGATTGTCATAGTAACTGTCACTAATTGTGTTTTCCAATTGCACTGGTTCACATTCCCTTGGAATGTGTATTTCCTTCCCCATATTCAAGCAAGCAAGTGTCTTCCATCTGCCTAAATGCAGAATTAAAAGTGTTCACACATGCCAGATGGTTTAAAGGAGGAGCAGGTGTGGGGTGATCGGCCATGTTTCCCCACATCTGTCTCTTCCACCGTCACCCCACTACTTCAGATTGGTTTATTCTGTTTTCACACACAAGGATCATCTAGAACTAAAACTAATGAGCCAGCAGGATTAAAACTGGGGTAAATAGGAGGCACACACACAGCTCCTCTGGATCCCCGTAAAGTTACGATTACAATGCAAGCGGAAAAGCTCTAAAAGTCCAACAGACTACGCCAGAAAAAACTGTTGATGAGCTGCGACAGGCTGCCTTGAGCGGGCCGCTTACAAAGCACCACTGAGGCATAAAAACCCAACTTTTAGAAGCCTACCATAAAAACAGTTCCAATGTAGCCGTGCATCTGGATGCACATGTAGCTGCATCTATGCAAACCCCCCGATGGTGCAGACTGAATGACATCTGCTTCTCTAAGCATTTTACCACTGAAGGGATTAGAAGGTTTGCCAGTCTGCCGAAGATTGCCCCGTCAGATAAATGTCTCCTCTCAGTTGAGGGGACACGGAGCGCAAGAAGAGCTGAGAAGACTCCCTGGGCCTGGGGGCAATAGCACTAAAACAACATGGACACCACCAAGCTGAAAGGTGGCTTTGTGGTCACAAATCAGCCTGTTCTCAGACAAGGGGAGGCCACACTGGGCTGTGGGAGGGTGAGATTTAACCCGGACGCATCTGGCATCCTTCGGGGGACCATCCAGGTCCAAAAAGACAGAGATATGGCTATCACTAAACAAGTGGTACTGACAGCAGCCTGGCCTTTGGTCAGGGGCTGTGTTAGTATCTCAGCTGAAGGGATGACGTACAGACAGATGAAGTGGTCCAGAGGTCACTGCTGGTCACTGCTGACTAATGTGCAACTTTTTGCCCGTTTGTGGAGGAATGCAGAGGGCCTGAACATCAAAAAGAAACATCCAGAGGTCGTCATCTTGCTTAGAAATGCATAAACGAGTGCAACAAATTTGGTGACCCGCTCTTGGGTGATTAGCACATTTCGATAACAATGAGCCGTCGTCGTCCACTGCATCCACCTTATTTTGCCAGCTAAGAGTTCTCTGCGTCCTACAAAGACCAGCCTATTGAGCAACGAATCTCATGATGAGGCGGGATTCTTGTCAAACGTAGAAGGTGTTTCTGCAGCGTGACACAGGGATTACGCCACAACCGCTCAGAGATAGAGAGGTGTGTGTTCAGGCATCCGCTTCAGCTACAGAGCAGCTACTGTGACCGTGCTGAGTTTGAGTCTATGTTGATCATATGTCGCTTTACCATGCTGCTCTTTTGTGCCCACCCAGATTCAGGCTACACCTAAATGCCTGGTTTCATTGGAAACGGAAACAGGACCATAAGCAGCCGCTTGCTTTTGTTGCTGTCAGCGTGAAGCGCAAACTACCACATGCCAAAACATGAAAACCTTTCCAACAACTTGCATCAGAATTGTTTTTTTATATCTTGTCAAAGGACAGTACCGCACCTATTCTTGTCCAGAGTACTTGAAGAAACTAGTGTCCTAAGAACACTTCCTGAAACCAAACCCCCCCAAAATATGATGCAATAAAGGTGTTGAAATGCGGAAATCGATACATTTTCAGGACGGAGTGAGCTGTTTTCATGTCAAGCTGTCCACACAACCTGCCTGTATAATGTTCTAATTTCCCTAAAACCGGAGGAGCGTCTAATCCACAAACATTTTGTGCCGACATGTCTCTGGGCCCTGAGGAGATCACAGCAAATAAACCCTGTCGTGACAGTGACATAACAACTGGCCTATATCTAAATGTTTGGGGTTTTTTTTTTTGCATTTTTCTGTGACAGCTGAGCCCTTGAAATGCATCCCCTAACCCACAATGCCAGTGTGCACAAATCAGGTGCTGGAGGAGGTCAAAACACACTGGAAAGTAATACTCACTCAAAGGTGAAGAAAAGTCCGCAAGTCAATAAAATGAGGACAAGGGTGAGGTAGAAAACCCCTGTCTGCTTGGCCATCATAATCCTCCCATTGCAGAAAAATCTGTTCCGCCCTGGGAAGGACTGCCACTTTCTTTTCTTTGGGGTCTTTTTCTTGTAGGGGGTCTCCATCGGTGTGGAGCTGCGAGTGCTGATCTGGCTGTACTCGCACTCTCGCATGGACTCAGATACCCCGAGATGCATTGACTGCTGATTATAATCTCCACCTCTGATTTAATCCCGGGGCAGATGTGTTTCTGCGAAGAGAAAAACAGTTTAGTTTAGCAAACCGGCTAAAAACGTCACACACGCAGACTGGAGTTGGCGTGCATGTGAAAAGTTTGTCCAAAGTTAACAACACACTTCCTGTTATTATCAATAACACCTGGCTAACGCTCACATTAGCTTGACCGACCCCCCCCCAATGTCGACTAAAATTACCCTTAGAGTTTGGTGAATCTAAATAAAAGTCAACGCAGCAATGTTAGCTCAACCAAAGCCAATTTCACTAGTAGCTCCTACATACCAGCACTTAAAGCGCCTTTGTTAGCAACCCGGTTAGCATTTTACAGCCATGGGATGGTAAATGCTGCTAACGCTAACGCTGTTAGCAAACTGGATTGTTTGTCATCTTTACAGCGTTTGTTTCGCGTTAGCATGTTAGTAGATTTGTGCAATAAAGCGTTAGCTTTAATTCCCCGCTTCGACTTCACCCATTTAAAAGTGTCCAACTCTAAAGGAGCGAAAAATGAACGCATGGGCGTGCTCCGGGCTGCGCTGACAGGCACACAATATTCCCCACGCCGAGGGTTGCTCTCCCGGTCTGTTTTTCTGCTCTGAGCGCCGAAGCGGCGGTGGAAGCGCTGCCTTACCGGAATCCAAAGTATCTCCGCTCGTCGTGTCGGGGTGTTGTCACGTAGCTGCTTCTGTCGTTATCCAGGTTTGTTGCGAGCCGACGATAAAGCGAATAACACCATTTTTTTTTTAGGAAGTTAAAGGGTAAAAGAACCAATTTGAAAGGAACACGGAGGAGAACTTGGATTTAAAAGGGAAATCCGAAACCGCACGGCACGACGGGGCGCTCTCAAGGCAGCCCCAGCATCCTGACCGGCCGCCTCCGGAACACGCGGGTCTCCGCGGACAAGCAGACCGAGCCTTCCTTCGCGATTTATCCGAGGCTTTCAGAGGAGCGTTTCATCGCGTTTACGAGGAAAAAAAAAAAAAGTTGGAGCGACAACAGGCACGCAGACAGACCAATGGACGCGCGTCCGTGTGTCCCCCTCCTCTCAGAAGCCACCCGCGCCAACGAGCACCATCAGCAGGGGAGGAGAGCGGAGAGGCTCCCCGGCCGCTCCTCCCCCTCCGACCGAGGCTGAAGGCACCGCCGAGGAGGAGGTACAAGCGAGGGCTGCTTCAGGGGCTCCCGACACGCTCCGGGAACCTCCGGGCCGAGCAGGGGCGTGTGGCGGGGGGGGGGAGAAGACAAAAATAAATGAAAAAGATACGAACACTAGATGATTTCATGCGTTTGGCCCACTTTTGTTGTTGTTGTTGTTTTAAATTTCCATCGTGAAAAAAATAACAACCATAGAAATGGGAACAAATGACACGGAACGGCTGGATCGACAAGCCCCGTTTTTCTTTACGCTCCGTTTCTTTCTCTCTTTCTGCGGCAGCAGCGTTTGCAGCCAGGGTCTGCACGGCACCGGCCCTCGGATGGCCCTGGCAGGAGCAATCTGCCTCCAAAGCCTGTAATCTGTAATTCACCGGCACAGCTTTGGTTCCAGTGCTTCCCGGTGGCCTGGGTCCCTCTTTGCTTAATCTCCATCTTTATTGAAACACAACAGCAACACGACAAAACAGCAAAATAAAGACACACAAGACTCCATCTCACGATATAAAACAAGTTGAGAAACAGAGGGTTCTTTACTCCAGCTCCAGGACACACACCACTCACCACCGGAAACCTTCAGATGTATCTAAGCCATTTTTTTAAAACACTAAAGAGGAATTAAAACCTCATTCTTCTGCCCTCTGAAGATGCTCCTCGCTTCTGGAATATCAAATATTGCCACCTTCTCCTTTCAATCACAGGCCTTATTGCCACAGTTTAAATCTGTATCACAGCTCACTGGAGCAACCTCTTCATGGAGGACAATCACGGTCACCTGCGTTGCCGTGGAAACCATTCATAACCCATTGCAGTGGAAGCCGAAAGAGCCAAATGCTTTTAGGAAAATGGTGGGAAATGGTTATTTGTCATTCTTTACAGTAGTTCTTTCTGCCTCTTTTCCTTTTTCCTATTGGGTTTTTTAAATAAATAAGAGTATGTTGAGTGTCGGTGGGATGTTTCTGAATGACAGCGGAACCTGTTCCGCCTGGACAGTTTTTAGATCACCAAGAACGTCACGGTGATGCTACAACCTCTTGTAGAATCCTTACTGGCTTTGGCCAAGCAGTCGCCTGAAGAACAAGGAACAGGAACGGCCACATCTGTCACCGCTGTTTCCTGGCGTCTCCTCCCTTCGTGTGCATTTGTGCGTTTGTGCGTACAGTTTTGGGTGGTTAGTTAGGCCAGCGGACCTGCCCCCACACTGTGGGTACTTCCTCTTGCAGCTCCTTCCCTACAGCTGTTCCCTTAGAAGACGTTTCTTTATAAATCTGAGTTCCTGTCCTTCAAGGAGCTGCTTCTACAGGCCGCAGTAGAAGGTTGGTAGTTTCATCATGTGTGGTGTCTTCGGTTGTTACCTAACTGAATTATATAACCTTCTAGTGAGGTTATTCCAGCCATGGATTTTTTAAAAACCATTTGTTTCCAACCACAGAAATCTGACCTGTAACGTCTTCTGAAGCCTCACCAGGACCGACTGTAGATCGTGGGAAGATGACTGAAGTCAAGTGACTGTGTTGACAGTAAATCTGTTTCTAATGACAACAGAGGTGTGCGTTATGGCCGAGCAGCTCTTCCTATCAACCCCTGATGACACAGCTTCCGGTTTGCCCCGCTGATTACAACAGATGATTGCAATACCGGCCTCCAGTTCCTTTGTCATCTGTCCTTACAACACCTACACACCCTCGCACACATACCCTCGCACACACACACAATTCCACGTCCTCGGCTCCATTATCCTCTGAAAAGAAAGCTGCTTTTCATGTGGAGATGAGTGCCTTCACTCTGCAGTTTTGTTTTTTTAGCTGCGTGAAAGTGGAATTTGGCAGGCAATTAGTTTACCAATCAGATTTACAGAACCATCATCAGCCTCCTGACTCACACACACACACACACACACACATCTTGTGACAGTAGAGCTCTTCAGATGTGACAGTCCTTTCATGGTGATTGGCTGTCCCTTCTGATTTTGACGTCTGCTGACCTTCAGGGGCAGACTGACTGACGTTGTGAATGCGAGGGTTGCGTGTTGTCATCGTGAAGAAGGAGGACGATAAGGTGAGGTTGTGTGCGGTTAACGACCCACCGAAGCGTCATCCTTCTTTCAGCCAGAGACCTGGGCTGAATGAACAGACTCTTTTTAAAGTCTGGCCTCTCCTCTGCAGAGGTCGTTTTTTCTCTGCACTGAGCCCTCATTCATCCGTACCTACACGAGCTGTGAAAGCCTGGAGGTGTGGGTTACCTGCACAGACCGGTGACGTGCACGGCTTCCTGACAGCCACCTCGTCCATGCTGTCGGGCCTCGATGACTCAGCTCGTCAGAGGAGGTTTTCTCCTGCCTACGTGAAACACGTTCACTGAAAAAAAGGTGCCAACGCTAAAAGACGAGGTGAGATGTGAAACATTCGGAGGCACGTGGGCTGGTTTGGACAAGACACGCGGAAAAAGTACACTTTCTACCTCAAATGTGTGAGTGAAACCAGCGTTGATCGTCGTTTGTTCTCTTTAATGTTTGCGCCGCAGCTTTGCCTGCTGATGTTCACGCAAAGGCTTCTCTAATGTGTCCTCTGATGTGTTTCTGTTTGCATCTGCTTTTGTGAGGAATTCAGATCTAATGGTTGTGTTTACACTGGCAACAGCCTGCAGGCCTTCTGTAAAGCAAAAATATGTGACCCCGCCCGCTGCTAAGCAGCAGAAACAGCCAACAGAATGACTGGAAATTAAACTTAAATGAAGTAAGCAGTAATAAATGCCGTCAGTCAGCGCTGCCAAAACTAAACTTGATTGCATTTTCAGCCAAAATGAGACATGATGGGCTGGTCCTTGAGGTTTGGAAATGCTTCAGCTAAGATGAAAACAGCAATCTTGGATGCTCACATGCAAAAAGATGCTAATTTAGTGCAGGGCAGAGAATCACACAGGTCTGAAGATGTGTGCTGTAGGCCATTACACACACACCTTACCAGAGTAGTCCTCGCTGGTAGATTTCAGTTTTAATCTGTAGCGATATCTCCCTGTGGAGGAGACGGATCTATCAATCATGTCTGGTGTCGCTTATATAATAAGGTTTTTTTTGACTGAGAAAAAAAAGGGATTTTTGGAAAAGCCGGCCTCCACGAGGCAGAGTGACGCTCGGAGACCCGTTCCAGTGTGGTTGGTGGTGACATTAACACACTGGAAGTTCACTTCACTTTAAACTGCAAAAAGTTTATTTGGATAAAATCAAAGAAGGCAGTCCAAGTAAGCAGATGATGTTAGTTTTATTGGCCTAAGATTGTCTGGACATAATGCAACGTCTCCGGTGCGTAACGATGTTAACCGTACATTTATTCGTGACATGTGCAGCACAGAGTATAAACGTGGATATTGAATAAAAGAGACACGTGGAGTCATACGAATAAAAAGGCAAACTTTACAATGAGCTTTCAAGGACATTTTGAAGGTTCATTTCACTTGTTTCTCTCAGAGCATTATCTAGAATTAAAAATATGCCCGTTGACATGAGTGGAGGACCGTAACAAACAGAAAGGTTTAGTTTTTTCCCGTGTAACCTTGCGTAGATATCCTCTCAACCTGGCACTTCCACATTTGATTACCAAAGCGATTGTTTTCTCAGCTATTATACAATGCATACAGGTTTTTGTTGTTGTTTTTTTTTTTTTTTCTTTTTTACAATGAAACACCAGGTACATCCGCCACGTTCAAATATTTGACCCCCTTTAACAAAATATGTATAACTATAACAAAGTTTTACCAACAATAAAAGCATTTGTTGTATTAGTCAGACAGTCCCACCTCGTCTCAAAGCTCGATTATGACTCACAGAATCATGTGCATCCACTGTACAACGGTTTATATACACAGCAATGGCAACTAAAAGGCGTAACACAGGTGCTGAGGACACTAAGTCCATCTGTGGAACCCACTGAAGGGGCCCGATAAATAAAGGTCGCCTGGCTGGTGGAATGCTGCCTCCTGGTGGCCTAAAGCGCTCACTGCAGCAGGTTAGGTCTCAGAAAGGGACAACTCGCTCTGGTCCTATTGCACAATTTATCTTCCAGCGAAGGAGACATATACATTTCATCAAGAAAAAAAAAAAAAAAAAGTGTGTGACTTCCTCAAGGGCATTGAAAAAACCAAAAAGTTCAAAATGACTGTACACAGTGACATTTTTAAATAAATACTCTCCAAAAATGAAATGCCGACGAGTACATTAGCGTCTATAAAACCGAGAAACACCTCGATGACTCAAAACAAACTGTGTAATTCAGCACCAAAATCTGGTGGCAGCTTTGGCTGAACAAGTAAAACAGAAACAGACGCCAAAGCAATTATCAAACATCGCAATCCAACACCAGCAGGTATTAAATACTTGTATTAAAATGATCTTTCAAATTCCCAACCAATCCTTTTAACATTTATAGAGTTTTTTTTGTGGATATTCTTTAAAAAAAAAACAAAAAACAACAAAACAAACCTGATCATTTCTGCTTTTTAGATAAATAAAATAGAAAACCACAGAAATATCGTGTCCGCTTTAGTGTGGGTCCTGCCTTAGCCTCCTGTCATGATTTTCCTAAATGAAACAGGACTTGGCAAATAACAGCCACCACTCCAGGGTTAAGCACCGATGAAATTGAGAGGTCTAACAATCTGTTTTCAAATAACACAAACTCTGTCTTGTTTTCCTCCACTTTAGCCATAGCTAACAGGCCCTTAGCTGCCCTGCACATCATGTTGATGCTGGGTGGGTCCATGGGGGGGTGCCCCATGTGTAATAGGCTGTGAGGGTTCTGCTGGTACTGCGCCATGCTCACACCGTCTTCCAAGAAGCCGACCAAATTTCCCACGCAGCTCTTCTGCATCGCAATGGCACGTGCAGCCGTGGGGTCTCCTTGCGCCAGGTGCGAGAGGACAGCCACGGCCATCTCCCTGTACACCTGGGCTTTCCTCTGACCCACGTAGCGGACCAGGATGGTGAAGAGCTTCTCCTGCCGGCTGAAAGGCGGCGTCGCAAGCAAGAGGTCAACGTTGTCACCCAGGATGCTGAGCTTGCACAGGCACTCGAGCACAATTCTCTGCGGAGTGAGTTGGGAGTGTGGTGCTGCTGAAGGGAAGGGGTCCTGGGCCTCAGCTGAAGGGCACACCATCCAGTGGAGAAGGCCGTTGAGGATGGGGAGGCAGATCGTGTCCGGGTAGTTGGAGAGATCCAGCTGGCCGGAAATGTTGGCGAGCGTGACCATGGCGTTCTCCCTGAGCACGCTCAGACACTCCCACCACCATTCCTCTTTGCTGCTCAACAGTCCTCGCTCGTGCTGCTCGTCTCTCTGGAAGTTCGGGGGCGATCTGCTCCTCTCCGGGTGCTGGTGGTGCAGCAGGAGCAGCTTGCCCAGGAGGAGGACCAGAGCAGGGTGGCGCGACATATCCGAGTCATTCCCGGGGATGAAGGAGAGGTTGCGAACAATGTTGGAAATGCAGAGACAGCGCTTGGCCAGGGAGTCCTGCCAGGCGGGGGTGGTGCAGAGCGGAGCCTCATCCAGGTGCCGAGGCTCGTCCTCCAGCAGGGTGATGCCGTCCTGCTCGCCATCTGAATGCACCCTGAAGGGGTAGGAGGGTAAGGAGCGTGCAGGGTGGGCGTAGGACAGGGCGTCGACACGAGCACAGAGAACATCATCAATGGTAGCAGCGATGTGTTTCCGAGGCGCCGCCCTGCCTCCATCCGCCTCAGCTTCCTCTTTGCTTCTTCGCTCCGTCTCCTCCTCTGACCTGGCAGCTGCTTCGCTTTGGGCTTCAAAATGGGTTTGGATGTGCGAAGTGGAGTCGCCACCACCTGCCTGCCAGTGCAGCAACCCGGTGGAGAACTCCGTGATATACCCTAAGCGCTCCGTCACGTCCTCAATCAGGTCCTCGGTTTGCACAATCTTGATGGGGAGCTTATCATATTTACTGGCTTGTTTAGGTTTTGGTTGGTTTGTTCTGATGGCGTGCTCAGCGCTCAACATTTTACTCTCTGTTTTGTCATCCTCCTGTCCTTTGTTTCCTTCTCTTTCCTCTTCCTTTCCCTCTACCTTGAAACTCACCTCCTCCTCCTCCTCCTTCTCGCCGTTCACCTGTGCCGACTCTGGCTCTGTAGCCACCGGTGAAGGCTCCTCCCCAACAACCCCTGCAGGCGCTGCCACTGTCTCCGCTGCCGAGGCAGCTTCAGGCTGGATGACGGACTCCTGTTGCTGCTCAGGGGTGACCTGTAGCACCTGGGTAGGAGCAGAGCCTGAAGGCCTTTTATGGGCCACCGTCCCCACTTCGAACTCTTCCAGGATACCAAAAATCTCGATCAGAAAACGCCGGAAGTATTCCACAATCAGCTCGAGGAACCCGGGCAGCTGGTCACACAAAAAATACACACGTCAAGAACTTAGACTGGAGAACATTCTTCCACTATCATGACAACAGTCTGAGCATCTTCTCCCTGCTTTCCGTTCAGTATTTCCTGGGAAACCTACAACCACTATAACCACCACTATATATTTAAAACAATCCAAATACACTGGCTCCCCCTCCTTTCTTACACCACTTGTATATTTAACTTACAGATGAGTCTTTTAAGATGTGGGGAGAAAGCTGTTGCCTTTTGTATTTTAAAGCTGTCGTTAAAGGTCACCAGTACTCTTGTGTGAGTGTGTTTGTTTTATGTACCAGCTCTCAAAAGAGGGTAAAATCAAAATAAAGACTTCTGTGAGTACAGCTGAATAGCTAGTGTTCCATGAAATTAGTGTTCCATTTACATATAGATGAAATATGTTATATTATCAAGTTCAAATGTAAGGTTGAGGATGAGGTCAAGAAAAACGGTGGTGTGACGTTGCCACAGCAGGCTGGAGACATGAATGACTCCCTTCTGTCAGCCCTGACTGGCAGTCACAAAACAGTTTCTTTACCTGGGAGAGGTTAAAGGATGCTACAGTGCTGTCATCGTACAGCAGGATATTGATGGTGTCTAGAGCCCAAGTGCTCTCTGCCAGCAGGCCAGACTTCAGAGACATCATCACACGCCAGGCCTCAGGCGTTCCTGGAATTAAAACCACAGACATTTTTGGAACCGTACAGAAGGAAAAAAAAATAAAATCCATCAACAATGTAGATCAGACACTAAATGATAAAAGGGCATTGAACAGGGAGATCAGTGTTAATTTTCAAAAGGAAAGCCAAGATCAATAGTGGGGAAATTATTAAAGCAGAAAAAGGATTTTCTTTTGCTTAGGTGATAAAATATACAACAATACCAGAGAAAGACTGAAAGTTGGCATCACAGAGACGTCATGAGCAGAGTGTGGAAAGACTTTCATTTCTAAACAGAGGTGGTTAAATTAAAGTAAATATTCTGATATTTGGCCCTTCTTCATCAGACAGAACAACTGAACTACCAGAAAGCCGTTCCAGGATTACTGGAGTCACCAGCACATTCTGGAAGAACCGACAGTAATAATGTTTACCTGAATTCATGAAATATAGAGACCGGGTCTCACCAGTGTCCTTGGAGTTTAGCTTCCGTCTGGGCTTGATGTTTGGCATGGTGGACTCGACCGATCCCGGTGGGTAGTTGAGGTCCTGCCTCAGGTTGGGAGGAAACTGACTGAGTGGCCCACCGGCCTGGGAACCCATCATGGCCATCCCAGGTTTGGGCATCTTCATGGGCGACATGAACGGTGCCTTGCTGGGCGACATCCTGGCGTCCATGGAGCGCTGGAAGGCCCCTGGGCTGGGTGCTCGGGGCAAGTGGTTGGCCATGGAGGGGGAGTTAGAGTAAGGCGAGGCCTGACGCGAGGATAGAGCACACATGCCCCCTGAGGAGGACATGTATGGCGGCTGGCGGTGCCATTGCTCTTGCCTCGGCCGCCCATCAATGTCGTCTCTGCCCATGGACCCATATGGTGGCATCTGAGAGGGCGGGCCCTGTCTGTTGGGGTAGGGGTAGCCGAGGTCGGTCCTGGATGGCCACATGTTGGGGCCATCGCTGGCATGGTTAGGGGTGGGGCCCCGCCCATCATACTGTGTTGGCTCTGACCCGAGGGGGTCATGTGGTCACGTGTGTAGGGAAAGGGGAACTGTCCCTGGAGGGGTCTGTGCTCTGGAGCCGAGTATCCACTGCCGTAGTGGTTGTACATGTCCGGCTGTTGGTTGGAGTACTGCATGCCATACATGTCACCCTCATGCCTCTTGGGTGGGGGGCCGTACATACTGTCCATTGGACGCTTGTAGCCATGCTGAAGAGCAGTGACAGATATTGTTATTGTTTTATACACAGAACAAACATCATCATCAATGCTCTAATATTCAAACAGCAACATTTAGGAACGTCACCGCTAGGATCTGATTTATTACAAACCCTTTAAGGTAAACCTGCAAATTAGCCAATGCTGTTCTATAATTCATTGCTATTAAATACAGCTAAGCTCTATCTCACCTGTTGCTGTGGATACATTCCAGAGGGATGCATCCCATATGGCATGCTGGGATACTGCTGACCGTAACCATCGTTTCTGAATTCATCACATGGGGAAAGAGAGATATCACTTACCAAGTCCTTTGCACACAAACACACAAACATGCACTAGAAGACAGTGGTGCTGACCTCTGCTGTGAAGGGTATCTGCTGGGGGAGTACATGCTGCTCTCACTGTTAGAAGGGCCCATGTTGTTTTGACTCCCAGGAGGCCCCATACTCCCTTCCATCCCCATGACATGATCTGGCCTGAGGATTAAACAACACATCACTGACCACTAACAGTCCAACACACACGCAGGAGGGATGAAGTTGCCTTGAAGCAAAAAAAAGAAAAAAAAAAGAGAAACTTGCTGGGGGTTTGTTTTTGCTTACCTTCTGTCATAGCCTGGTCCATAAGGGTACTGGGATCGGCTCATGCTCATGGCTGATGGGGGGCGACCGTACATGTCCTGCATGCCTCCCTGCATCTGGCTTGGGATGTAAGGATCTGCTCCTGCCACTGAAGGGAGGATTAAATAAGTCAAGGAACATCAAATGAACACAAAAGAAGAGTAGAACATAGGGGATTGTGCTATTTTTACATCCCACCACCAGGTGGCACCCTTTACTTTTGGTCCTCTCCTTTCCTTGATTAAAGCTAATCTGAGGCTCCCACTGTTGTTATGCAGCCAACATCCACCATATTATCCATTCCGGCTACACTCTGCAGCCTTCAGAGGAACCGCTATCCTTTCAAAAAACTGCAGCCCAATCTGAAAACTGAAGCGCGTGAGTTAGCCAAACAGGTGCGCCTCAGCGGGTGTTTGGGCTGGATAAGAAGGACTGAAAACAAGGATGAAAAGGAAGGATAACTTAAGATGAGATGAAAACTGAGCTGCTGTGTTTTCTACAAAAAAGTGTGTGGTGTAACGCCTCATATCTGCACACCACACAAACACACACACACACATGCACATAAAACAAAAATAACAAATATAATGCATCAGACAACTGAGACAGACAAAAGGAACTAATTTAGGACCTAGCTGGGTGAATTAGTGCTTTACTTGTGGAAACTAAAATGTGAGCTCAGAGAAACAAGTATAGGTTTCGGTGTTGGTGCACAAGGGTGTCACAGCATGGGCCTCACTCACTCTTCCTCATCCCGGCGAAGGGGTCTTTGGTGTCATACTGCATCCTCATCATCATGTCAGGCATACTGAGTCCCTGCTGATAAGGAGCTGAGGGGGGCAGGGGGGTGCCACGCTTCTGGAAGGCCGGATCGCTCACCTCTGAGAAGGGGTCCTGTACACTCACACTGCTCCTGGACAAGAAGGGGAGGAAAGAGAGATAGCGGAAGGAAAAGGTGAGCTGCAGGCAGTGCAAGTACAGATAAGGTATGGAGCGCCTCGTCTTTCAACAAACAGATGAATTTCTCTCCTTAATACATAAAAAATGGGTCAGTAAATGATTTTGAAGGCTAACTTTTCTTTTCTGGAACAGCGGTAACAAATGAGAGAGTCGTCTGGCTGTGGAATGACCGTATGGTACCTGTTGGGGGGCAGTGGTGTGACCTGCCCCAGAGGGGTGGTGGCAGGGGTCGGGGGCTTCAGATCCCCCACCGCCTCTGCTGTGGAGCTGCTGCCAGAGGACTGGGGCGTCTGTGGGCCTTGCAGGGAGCCGCAGGAATTAGCTGGAAGAGACAAGCATCCTTATTATTTCTTATGATTAGGGCTGAATGCTGGGTAAGAAATCCTCAGTAAAAAGTGTAAAAAGGCATTCTGATACAATCTAGAGGAAGCTTCCGGTTTGAGCTGCTGCAGCGTGTTCCTGTATTAAAGCGATAACTTTGGGCTTAAGGCCAAAGCAGCGTGATGCCGTACATGAGAAGAGGAGCCTGCGTGAGGCAAGAGAAGATCAGGGAAAGGCAGCAGAATAACACAAAGTAGAAGGGAAGGATTTGTCTGTGCCGCGACGGAGGCTTTTAAAGAACCTACCACGTATACACCATTAGCGTATTTTTAAAGTCAGCGTTGTGAAAGCGTAAGTGTGCATTCAGAGGGAAGATAGAAAACACGGGCTTGCACCTTCTGTTATACCCTCACATTTCTGTGAATTTTAGTGCTCAGATGACTGAAAAAAAAAAAAAAATCAAAAAAGTACTGAGGTACAGTCATCTCAACCCCCTCAAAGACTCTTTGGAGCTAGAAACAGGCAGATAAAATGAAACCATTGCATATAGCAGCAGTCTAAATTCCCAGTAGCAGCTTTAACCAAAGACGCGGACTCTTCCAGCTAAAAGACGACAAAGAGGGACAAAGAGAGACTATGAAAGAATCCTGATGAGCATTTAGCATGAGAAGACGTTCTTCGGAGGAACCTCGGAGGCCTTTTTCTGCACAGCACGTTTCCGCAGGAAAAAAAAAAAAAAAGAATGGAGATTAAAGATTGATGATGACTCTGAATTATTTAATAACACCTCGTGCCTCGACATGGCAGGAGACGGAGCCAGGGAGAAGGAGAGATAGTTATCACCTGGTGATGAGCAAAAGGTGGTGGGGGGTAGGGGTGGGAGAGGAGTGTTGGGGTACTTTACTTCCTGTGATGTCCCTGCTTTAGAATAACACTGGCACACTCTTACACACACAAATAAAAGTACAGGTCAGCCAAGGTTAAGAACATCCCTCGTAAGTGGGTGAAGATGCAATAAAGAGCAAAAAAGAAAAAAAAAAATAGATGGAGGAGAGCTCAGATAGCCTCTGTTTAGCATTTAGAGGAGAGGAAGAAAAAGTCCCTGCGCTGACTTTTTAAAATGTATTTATTTATTTATTTATTTTTATGTGTGTGCACTTTGGAGTCGGCACGTGAGTGTGTCAGTGGGTGACATAATTGGGGGAAGTAGAGTGGTAGAAGGGAGAGAGGGTGAGGGATGAAAAAAAAAAGTCAGTAAGTGGAGCCAGTTTTGTGAATGAAAGGTGATGGCAAGGTCAGGTTTGTTTATGTTCTACATTCAGGCCCCCTCATTAATCATCCCCCCACTACACACACACACACACACACACACACACACACACACACACACACACACACACACACACACACACAAGACAAGCTCTCCCAGTGACATCACTGCAACATCAGTCCATATGCAGGCTAACAGGATGTCAAAGTGGCAGGAAAACAAGAGAGCAAATAATGATTTTTTGTTTTGCTATTCAGCACTTGATAGAGTCACTTTAAACAGATTTACTATTCTATTTACACCCATTATTCTTAAGATGAATAAAGCCAACAGTAAGGACTAGCTTTTAAAGGTGCATGCTGCATTATTAATTTTAGTGACTTTAATGCTGCAAAGAAACAGGCTGCACACGTCAACAGGTCTTAAAGGAGGTGATACGGTCTCAAGGTTATTAATTACACTCTGGATTCCCAAAGTCGAGTAGTTTGACTTTATTATTAGCAAACCCAAGGTATACTTAGATTTATGATATATTTTACTAAGCCAATGAAGTGTGCGGGGTTCTTGTGCACTGCATTTGAGTGTGTGTGTGTGTGTGTATTCAGATGAAGGCTGGTGCTGTTATCCGCCCACCAGGAAAAGCAAACTGCAGTGTCTCCGGCAGGTAACGTGTTCTAATGTTCTATTCAGGGGAAACTTCTCTCATCTTCTCTGCAAATTACAGATGTGACCTTAGCGCTCCGTGATTGCGCGCCGCCACCTCACCCCCGCCTTATTCTCACCCTTATGTCATAATTGTGCGCAGGGACGTGAAGTGTGATCGGACACAAACAAGCCTGTGCTGCAGTATGCTTGAGCTGGTTCAGCAGCGCAGTCAGACGCAGCGGATGATTTTTCAGGCCGTATTCGTTTTCACAGGGACACACTTCTGGACAGGCCTCACGTAGAATCTGAGCCTCCGATCAGAGGTTGCGAGCCGGCTTTTATCTGGTGTAATCTGTGCATCTGTTGGGACAACGTTGCTCCGTCTAATAAGATTACCAACCAGTGAATCTGTCATATGAATGTGTGTTTGTGAGTGCAAATCCCTGCGTCTCTGCTGATTCCAGACACCTGTAGTCTGATCAGCAGCACCTGTTGTTCAGCTGCAGACAGATGGATGAGTTTATTGGCAATGAAAAAAAAAAAAGCCTGGTGTGCTATCGGGCCTTACCAGGCGACGGGGGTTGGATCTTGACCTGCTTCCTGCCATCCCCTCCAGCGATGCTGCTGCTGCTGTCTGCCGGCGGCTCCTCTCCCCTCTCCATCTTACACTCGTAAGCGAACAGAAACTGGATGTACTGCTTCTTGAGCGAGTTGGCGGAGCTGCTCGACGTGCCCACGTTAAGATTGGTGGACAGCTCGCGCCACTTCTTGTTCTTGTTCACCTGAGTGGTGGAAATGGCAGGAATATGGCACAACGAGAGCACAGTTTTAGGAATTCTCCTTCCCCCTCTCTCTGAATTGCAACAGTTTGTGGCAGTGCATTTGTCATTTTCCCTGAAGTACGGCTGCGTGCAGCCAACTCATTCCTGAAATCAAAATAAGCAAGTCCATTGCTAGACATATTTAGCTTCACAGCACTGTTTTTCCAGGCCATCACTGTTCTGTTTTCACCAGCTTCTCTTTTATTACTCTGCTGTCTTTAAGGTTTTTCTTGCACCGGTTAGTTTAACAGCCAAAGAGTATATAAACACCAGAGAGCTTTTAGTTGCCTGGATTATATGATAGATATATGACATAAAAAAGCCCCATCTAGGGACCAAATATAATAGAATCTTAATTTTTTTTTTAGAAGGTTGCAGAGTTGGCAGTATTTGAGGCCATTTTAAAACCTTTGGCTAATATTGTGCACTTGCAGCAGCTTGGAGGTCATTTGTAACATCTTCATGTTTCCAGGCATAAAACAAGGTCTCAACAGGTCCACACATGGCTCCGATTTTACCCCAGAAAGATATGTTAGATTGCTTTATCTCTTTGAGGGTTTGCTGCCAACATTGTTTATGCATGGTTCCATCAGCTAGAATTTATTTTTTCTTATGATGTGCTGTTCGACAAACATGGAGTTTTTTCCCAGCTTAAGTACTGTGACATTTTCGGAATATTGACTATCACTTCATCTGTCTCGTTCTCTGGAGCACATCTCTCAGCGTTTACAAGCCCAGCCATATGCCACGCTGCACTTTGCCAGGAATGCTAACCAGCTGACGTGCACAGGCTTTGCTTCTGTTATCACACCCGCTCGCCAAACGTTACCATGGCCAGGCCTCCTATCTCCCGAACGGCTATGTAGAGCTTCCACAGGTCCAGCGGCTTCTTGCCCACAGCAGGGAGATGGCTGACGGGCGTGCCCCTCTCCTCCATGAAGTTCAGGTATCGCTCCACCCAGCTTCGCCTCTCTGGCTCCACGCCAAACTCAAAGAGCCGTGTGATTCGCTCTCCGCTGATGCTGGATGAGTTAGGGTTGGTTTTCTGATGAGACACAACGATAAATGGTACCCGGATGCTGCAGCTGCACAGTTTACTCCCCCAGTGAAGATCATCAAATATTTATATCATCTTAAGTAAGTCTTGAGTGACCAGTCTAAAACAAGCTCTTTTGTGCACAAGTACTCCTCTTACGGGGCTAGAAGGGGTCTTGGGAGGCCAGGGTGGGCTGCTGATACTGTCGCTGTCATCTCCATGATACGAGGACAGGCTGGCTGGGCTGGGGGAGAGGGGGGAGGGCACGGGGAGGGCGCCGCCCGGCGTGGCTGGCTGGGATGTACACTGCTGTGGGGCGCCGCTGCTGTTACTGCCGCTGTAGCCGTCCTGTAGCTGGTAAAGAACATTTTTTGCATGTAGGTCAAACGTTCTTGAGTGTTTCACATCTTCTAAACTGGTTGTAACTGTACTTTTATGTGGTTAAGCGCTATTAAAACAAACAGCACAGCACAGGTTCATGTGAAGAGATCAACATCTGCAAACCCGATGTGGTAAAGAAAAAAATAAAAGTATCAGTGCAGAAATATGTTGCAATACAAGCAAAAAACCCCACAATCATATGTTGTAAATAGAGTTTTGAAAACATTCTCCAACTGACCAGTGTAAAATGTTAAAATAATTTCTTTTAATCAAAAAATGTGAATGTGCAATTTATTCTGTGTTAGCTCCCGGTATGTGTCAGAGTGGTAAAGAGAGAACAACAGCTTGACGAGTGCTTCTGGACTGTGCACAAAATGCCATGTCAGCAAAACCTTATCTGTTTCCCTCTCCCTTCTCTTTTTTTCCCTCCTCCCCCTCTGCAGACAGATCATCTCTTTTGGGAGCACTGGGGGTCTTTAAATAATTCAAAAGGCCCTACTACTGTAATCAGCAAAAGAAAAGACAGGGATTTGGACGTGTAGTGGAAGCGATGGAGGCTCGTGTGGGTGGGTGAGGCATCGTTGAGCAAAACAAGGAAGCGGGTGAGAAAAGAGCAGAGAGCACGGTTCTGTTGTTGCAGAGCTGCATGTGTAGGCCAAAATGAGAAGTCAGCATTGTGCAGTGGGCTTTGTGAGCATGTGTGAGCATGTTTGATGCAGCATGTGATTGACTGGGAGAGCGAAGGCTCTGCCGTCTCCACGACAAACCAAATGACCCAACGCACATCTGTGCGTGCTGGCTGTCTGTGTCCAATATGAATTTAACGTGTGTGCGGCAGATGGCGAGCCCTCCCTCTCCCAACAACCAAAACATCAGCAAGAGAAAATAACGCTGGGGGCAAAAACAAAGCGAGGAAAACATTAGGAATGGTAAATGTAAAACAAATCATTAAATGTGGCGAGAACACAACAGGAAAGCAGTGTGCTGAGGCAGCATATGCTGCTCGCTTTTTCCATTTAAAAAATACAAAAATAAAAACGGAACAGAATAGCCAGAAGGGGCGACCGGTCATGGAGGAGCTCACCTTTGGTTTGTGGGGTTCGTTGGGGGTGCCGCCGTCATCTTTCGCGTCTATTTTTGGTTTGCCTTCTGCGCCCATCGTCCCGTCTCCTGACGCGCCCAAGGCTCCTTCGCCAAGAAGCAGAGATTATTTTTTTGATTAAATTTTTCAATGATAGTCACAGACAGACTTTAAACTAAATAAGAACTGTGCAACTGTTTCTTTTTTCCCTCGCTCAAAATGGCTGCACAGCAACAGGACCAATCAGCCATGTTCTGATGTATTCAGAGCGGAGCGGAGGCAGAATTAGAAGGTTAGCCTAAGAGAAAGAAGTCCCTTCTGTCTTCCCACCTTCATGAGGTTTATCACTAAAGAGGACTTAAAGACTTTTCATGGCAGCAGCTGCATAATTCTTATTAACAGAAAGAAAGGGTCCTTGGACACAAGGCCCTTCCCTTTTTATTTCCCTTGCGTGCGGCTGCACACTGGGAAAACGAATGGCTTTTCTTTTCTGTGCCCAGGGGCAAACCAGATGAAACTTGAGGAACCTTGGCGCTCTAATCTGTTAGAAGTTTTCCAAATGTCACGCGTTCTGATATTTGGTTTTGAATAAAAGGCGCCTTTCATTTTACATGCCACGGTGCTCTCCGCGGTGCTTTTAGTGACAATGAAGCGGGGCGAGAGGCTGGAAGAGGGAGGAGGGATGCGCCGCATTGATCTGCGCTCACTGGAGGGCCTGCTCTGCTCAGAAAAAGCTCTGTCAACTCAGAGAATTCTCTTGATTTCTTTTGCTATCTTGTGGTGCTTTCCAGCCAGCTCTGAATGGGAGTGGTCTCGAGTCAGTTCTGTACATTCAGCCTAAACGCACGAGTGAATCCCAAGTGGCTCTCGTGTTAACCTTCGATGGCGGGGTTTCTTTAGCGACGGGCTCCTCTCTATTTTATCAGGCGCTTTGCTGCGAAACAAGTCAGCAGCAGCGGGGTCATATCTTTAGTCTGCGCCTTTGTGTATCTGTCAGAGGACTGAATGAGCCTGTGCCTGAATGGAAATAAAGTTTTTGAGGCAGATGGTTTTTTTAAAGCTGGGTGGTTAAAGCGACGTTTACATCGCCAGTCACTCACGTCAGTGTTTGCCTCTCACTTCACGACAGGAAAAACGAGTCTCATCAAGCTAGATTCTGTCAGTTTGTGTTTTAGTTGATACCTGCAGGCGCAATAGTGTATCCTGGAGCCTGGCCGTTTCCCATGTCCGAGCTGTTGTTTCCCGTTGGCTGGCTGTAGGGAACGATGGTCGCCATGGTGCTGGGCTGGCTGACGCCGGGGCCCTGATAAGTCCCGTGTCTGACACAGAAGGAGGGGGAGAGGTGAGGAACGCACATGTTCACCTTCCAACGACAGGTGGGCGACAGAGAAGCAGGTCAACATCTGACATATAGATGTTCAGAGGCTTGTCTCTGATGTACACATTTAATGGCCTTGTAAAAAAAAAACTCCAAAAAAACAAAATATAACCAATAAAACCACAAAAGACAAGGAGACTAATCACGCAGCATCAGGATAAAAATAATTTTTCCTTCTTTCCTCACCACCCTCCCCCCCCTTCTGCCTCTCCCATCAGTCATAATTTAACTAATTAAGGTGTGCTTTCAGAGGGGATCATGTTATTTGTTTCCATGGTGACAGCAGAAATCAATCAGGCTCCCTACCAATCTCCCCTCTCTCTTTCTCTCTGTGGCTTGTCACATGGTACTGCAAGTGACTTCAGAGGGGCTTATCTGGAACCTGCTGAATGCTGATACCCATGAAAGTTCACACATGCGCGTGTGTGCGTGCGTGCGTGCGTGTGTGTGTGTTCTCCATTATGCAAGGTCTATCACCGCAGTTCAAAGCCAGTGACATGCTGGCTAAAAAGGAAACAACGTGTTTAGAATGATTTGGTCAGACTCCCGCTGGTTTGAGATTATCTCCAAGACAACCACAATGACGGGAGACTGAGACGGGGAGAAAACATCAACATGAAGCTGATGCGAAGATGGGGGAGGCCTGGGAAACTGACAGAAAGAGAGTAATTAGAAAAGAAAACAACAAACTGTGACTGCTGGGTACTGGCCACGGTGAGGAGGAGTTCTTGGCCCAGAAAAATGCTTTACGATTGATGTAGACAGAAAGAAAAAGAAAGTGTTGACTGGATTTATGTCAGTCAGCTCCTCACTAAAAGTCATAGAGCACGGCTGATGATACATATGTAATCCTTCTATGGGGCCGAGGTGCACAGGGGGAGCTCTGCAGCAAAAAAAACCACACCAAATCCATGCTAATCTGGCCCCCCGTACCCATTTACAGGGGGAAATATGAAAGTTCCTCATTGCTGTCTATGTGTTCCCTAAAATACCTGGTGTGATTCAAATACATCTTTTGATCATCACACTGTTTCTTCTTAACTAAAAAAAATTCTGCCTGCTAACCTACTTCATCCATACTGTAAAAACACCCCCTTACCCCCCTGTTTGCAATACAAGCAGGAGCCTCCATGTGTACGATGAAATACCCAAATCAACAACAACAACAACTGCTGCAGCAGCAGTAGCGGTGATGGTGGTGGTTAGAGCGTTTTGGCTGTAGCACTCTTCATTATGACTAATTCATGTCATAAAAAAGCCCATTAGAAAGCATTTGATGGAGGCATTTCACAGCGTTTAATCACACTTAATATATGCATGCACTGCGATTGGGTGGGGGGATGGAGGGGGTGAGGTGGTGAAAAAAGGTGAGGTAGGGGAGAAGAAAAAATGTGTGTGTGTGTGTGTGTGTGTGTGTAAGAGAGAGAGAGAGAAAGACACCCCAGTGGACCGATAGGGGGCAGTTTCTGTTCACAGGGGCCCAGAGCCAGAGGTAATGACTGCTCCTTGAAGAGTGATGGGGGAACACACGTGTAGAAACATGGCTGCAGCAACATGGAGGTTCACTCGCAGGCTGGTGAAGAGAAACTGTTTTACTAGTCTGGCTGGCTGGACACCACTTCAGCTGCAGCAGGAAAACTAATCTAAATCTAATCTAAGGAATCGAAAATGCTTTTTTAATTCTCAGGTGCAAATAGGGGACATTATAGTTAAATTGGCACACACATTCATGTTCTTCTACCCTTGGGAGGGCTTCCATAGTCTATTATCCGGCTTCTTACCCTAACTATCCTCACTGACCCCCTCACCCTAACCCTAACCGGACCCCAATCATAACCCAAAGCTTAAAACAGGCTTATAAAGTTGTGAGGACCAGCCAAATGAAATGTATGAATATTTGGGATGTAACTAACAAACACACACACACACACACACACACACACACACACACACACACACACACACACACACAGGTCTCTTGTTTGTAAAAGAAAGGACAGTCTCCAAACTACAGGCACGTGTAAATGTCCCTGTTTGAACACGTCCTTGTAAAGTTGCTGCTGTTGCCAAGGGGATGCCATGGTTACGAGGTGCCAGCCAACCAGCTGAAGGTGTCTGTGTGAAAGTGGCAGCATCTCTGTGTGACAGGGCATCTTGATGCCCTCCAGCAGGCTGCACCAGACGACAGGGAGTGAGTGTTTGGGCCTTGAGAGTGTGTAGAGGCTAAATGCCCCCCCACCCCCCCACCCCCCAGTTTCATGCATGTGTGTGTGTGTGTTTTCGGGGGGGGGGGGGGGGTTTGCTCGCGCTGTGTGTGTGTTTTTGCCCCCCCCCCACGCGCGTGTGTCTGTCCGTCTGCGTTCTTTGTCCGGGGTTCCTTCTCTCTTTCGGGCCTGTTTTGGGCCTTGCGGTTTTGTTCTCTGTGGGGGCCCGTTTTTTTTCCGTGTCGCGCGCGCGCGCGCGCGAGCGAGAGAGAGAGAGAGAGAGACACACACACACACAGCACACACACAGGAGGCATGAATCACTCCCCTGTCAGACCCTAAAAAAATAAAAGAGCAGCTTTTAACATATTAAATCCAGAGAAAAGCTACTCTGCCCCTCTTTTATAAACATCAAACAGCTCAGGATGGAGGAGAAGCCATTTATTTTGCCCAGCTAATGAAAGCAGAGCGTTCGCACCACTGCCAAGACTCATGAGCGACAAAGCGCCACAGGCAGCATCCTCCATTTTTGACATTCTAGCGCTGCTCTTATTTATTTAGCAAATTTACTTACTAAGGAGGTCAGAAATGAATTATTTGGCGAGGATTTGCCTGGGAGCACTCTCCTCTCCTCTCATCTTCCCTCTTCCAGCATTTTTCTCCCTTCAATTTCCTTTTGATTTACGCCTCTTTTTTATTTTTTTTCCCCTGAGCCTCACGCTTCCTTTCCTAAATGCTTATTTTTTTCGACAGCGCCTGTTTCTATAGCTCCAGGAAGTTTTTGCACGGTGTCGCTGGCAGCGCTGGAAAAGTCATTTGTAAAGCCAATTTTGTCCCAGAAGCTGCAGCCAAGAAAAGCTTATACAGTTTAATACTTTGTGTTTCTCTCTATTTAAAAAAAAAAAAAAAAAAGTCCACAGCTCAGGAAAAGTCTGGTACGACACCTCTCTTCCAAACAAACTTGTACCTCCTCCACACTGACAGGCTTGAAATCATGTTAGTTGAACAAAACATGGTGGAGTCTTAACCCAGAATCCTTGACAAGTGACACATCCAAGAAGTCAACTTTTCCCGAAACTGATCTCGTTTTCTTAAAAAGAAAATAATGTGACCACCATTAATTGTTAAAAATTAGGTGGTTGTGACTTTTAGACATAAATAATTACGACAGTCAAAGAGAAGCCACATGATTTGCTTCTGAACACCAAAGCTCATCTGCGTTCAGCTTCTGAGGTTTCTCTTTCAACTTTCATGGGTGTTTGAAGTTGGTGCTAATTTGAACAGTTTGGATTTTTATTTATTTTTTTAATTTTCTTGCTCTCAACCATCTGCATCTTTTCTCAATTTTTGAGTTTATCTTTCGGTGGTGATCGTCACTTGGAGACACGGGACCCCAAAAGTGGCTCCCGCCTCTTCACTTCACCATATCCAAAGAATGTGGAGCGAGGCTGCCTCCATGGGAGTTGGCGGAAGAAGTGTGGAGGGGTTTTTAGTAGACGGTGACACCACGGCTAACTAGCCTCACTTCTGGAGGATGGGGTGCAGGTGGGTGCAGGAAACTCGCTGGAGGCAGATGCATCAAGAAGCGAGTCCAGACCTGCGACTGTGACTAACAGCTCGTTTTTCAGGCAGACGCAAACTTGCTCCGAATGTTTTCCGATCGCTGAGCTGAGATCTGGAAAGCAAATGGGGCATGGGAGCCTTTAACTGCAGGTTTTCGGAGGCCAATTTCCTCCTGATCTCCCTCAGATGTTTCTTAAGTGGGATCTATGGAAAAAAAAATAACAACGCTGTGCCAGAGACGGCGGAGAACAAAAAAGCAAATTGGGGGAGGGAACAGCGAGGGAGATAAAACAATCTGGGAAGAAGAGCTGCACAAAAACAGAGAGGACGATACAGCTGGGAGAGTTGGTAGAAAAAAGAAACAGGTGGGAGGAGAGAGAACGGAGGTTGATGGAAGGATGACAGACTGAATGAATGATGGCAGACAAGAGCACGTCTGAGAGGGGAGCTGTAAATACAGGCACCAGAAACACCCATTGTGACAGAGTATTTTCATCGTTAGGAAACAACAGCCCGGAGGATAGGCTCCAGCATAAAGCAGGTATAGAAAAACGATGGATGGACGGATAGATGGAAACACTCATTTGCAGTAAAACTCTTACTTTTCAGACAAGAAAATCCTTTTTGAAAGCTGATCCAGCTCCGCTAATTTATAATGTTTTTCTGGCAACTATCTAGTGTCTGTTTGTCCCCCTTCCCAGAAATGACACTTTGTTTTGGATAAACACAGCAGCAATTTGCAAGATAGCATGTGCGGAGAGGAGAAGGCGACAAAAGCAGAGTTCTGACAGAAAATCAAAAGAGGAGCCTGCACTTTTCCTCTTCAGACGGGATCTTTGCAATGTAGCGTAAAGGAACAACACGTCGGTGATGGTGGGATGCGAAAGCGGGAAATATAAGAAAGAGGGAAGGAGGTGGCGATGAAAGATAAACAGTTCACTGCAAGGGTGGAGAAACGGGTGAAGACTCAGGAAGGCATGGAAACAGAGAGATGTGTGAGTGTGTGTGAGAGAGATAGATAGAGAGGAAGAGAGAGAGAGCAAACATGGTGCTTAATATAAGGACAGACTGACAGGAACCTTGATTGGTCCCAGCAGCCACGGATCACGTCACGCCAGCTCCTATTGGCAGCCCAGGGATCTCTTAAAGGCTCGGCCAGCGTTTGCATGTCTTTATGCTCGTGCACGTGTGTGTGTGTAATTAATGATAACATACAAGCAGGCCCAAATCACATCCCTAACATGTCTACACAGTGCAGGGGACACTGGAACGCTGGGAGTGTGTCCATGAATGTGGGCTTCCTGCAGTGGCTTGCTGATGACATGAGGATGATGATGATGATGATGATGATGATGATGATGACAAAGGTCACACTGGCAACTGCAATTATCTGTATTTTACAGAGAGCTTTAGGAAGAAAATCACCATTTTCAGGCCAGTCATCTGAGCTGGGGGGGGGGCATGCAGGGTAGAGGTGGGGGACCTACCTATGAAGTTGTGAAGGTGGGGGTGGTGGGATGGACGGATGGTGAGGTCTGAGTGAAGGTGACATTGTGGGATGAGGGGAAGTGGTGTGGGCTGCGGGCCAGTGCATGGAGGTAGGACTGAGCGGCTGCACCTGGGCCGAGGGCCTCGCGTAAGGAGGCTGTCTGGAGATCGGCCGGAAAAAAAAAAAAGACAAAGATCATCAATCAAGGGATCAGACAGAACCAGGCGCCATCGCTGGTGGGACCACTCCCATCATGCCGCACTCTTCCGCTCCTCCTTTCTGAAAATAGTCGTGTTTTCTTAGGATTCCCCAGCAGGGTTCAGTAGGAGTTTACTGCCCACACAATCCTGCAAACAGTCCTCTCCATGTTCCAAACACTGAAATATTCAAAGCCCCCGACGCTTAAAAGAAAACTGAACTCATGCAGCATCACAGCCTCGGAGTCCTTTGCGTTAGTGTTACCACGGTGTGTCACCTCTGTCTCTCCTGTCTTCAAAGCTTGTATGCTCTTTCTTCTTTCAGCCTACAGGATCTATGTGAGGGCAGCATCGCTCCCTGCAACAGCTGACATTTGGTGGATGGTGTCTGCTCTCAAAATGTCAGGCACTTTATGGGATGTGGGAAAATCAGGAGGCTCGCAAATGGCTCAGGAACAAGGCACCCCTGCGATTCAACTCTTTGTGTCTGAAAAGACCTGAACAACACGGGCTTGCGCGGCGGCGCTTTTTTCTTTTAGATGACTCCTCGCCACAGTCAACCCTGCTGGGAGAGCGACGTGAGCGGAGGAACAAAAATGCTAGCTGACCTTATTTTAGCAGCCTTACCTGCTTTGTGTTGAGTTGGCAGCGACTGTTCCTTCTTGGGGCTTGCGGTTGGAAGCGGCTAAGGAAGGCGGGCCCATGCCAGGTCCGACTGGGTGGGGCATGCTGGGGGAGATGGGAGCCATGGCCGGGTACCCTCTGTTCTGGCTGCCTGAACCGTGGTTGCGCCTGACAGGGATAGGCTGACTGGATCCCTGACCCAGGCCAGGACTGCCAGCGTTCATTCCCAGGTTGTTGGAGCCACTGTAGCTTGTAGCGCCACTCCCGCCGTAGCTGGGGCGATGGTAATTACCTGGAAGGAGGCAAAGCACAAATCTAAATTTACAAAAGCTAGGCCACGGTTTTTGACATCTAATCGAGTACAACAGTAGTGAAATATTATGTCACACTGGAATAAATTTGTTTAGTGACTTGTTCCATTTCTCCCACTGTCAGTGTCAGACTGGTTCATCTTTATTACCCCCAGAAAGGAAGCAGAGGCTGACAACAACTGCTGTCAGACGAGACATTTTAATCTCTGCCAGATTCTGTCAGAATGATACAAAATGGCTGCAGAGAAAGAGCGAATTAGCGTCAGAAGCATGCTGTAAATCAGCGCAGAATTGGCTGATGGTCAGATGATGTCTGAAATACCTGCGGCGCTCAAGACCTTCATCCGTCAAGGAAGGAATCTGGCGTCAGGACCAGGAATGAGGAATACAAGGTGCCAAACTGAATTGTGATTCATAACCCTGATTGGCTCTGGAGGAGGTGAGCGAAATGGTAGGCACGGGGTGGTTTTTCACAGCTGAGGCCTGCTGGATGGGCCGATGAACTGCCAGGGAAACTCTAATCTGCAGTTAATGCTTGGTCGCTGCCACACATCACGCAGCAAAATTCCATAAATTGCCTCTATCTTGGAACCAGAGGTCTTGACTGCCTGATGCAGATGTTGTCAAAGAAAACCATAACACACTCTTTGACATGCTAAAACACCAGCACCGCATAGGCAAGCGTGGCGTTTGCTCACGTGAGCGGGGCCGTGTCCTCCCCCCTTAGCAGATGCGTCTTTCACGGGAGAAATCCTCCACAAAACTGAAATGGAATATGTGGCATCCTCCATTGTGGAGGAGGCTATTTATTTTGATTTGATTAAGGGTGCTTTAGTTGGGCCTCGCTGCTTAATCCTCTGAGAATATGTCTGGAAAAGGGGATCAAGTCCCTTTAAAACCTGGAGGCTTTAGTGCACGCTCAAAACGAGGGAAACATGAATGACAATATTCCACAAGAGGAAGGGGTTGGGGGGGCTGGCTCGGGCTGTCGGGCATCACTGAAAATGAAACGGTGTCCTTGAGCTGCCTCCGAGAAGACGCATTTCCACTTGACATTAGCCTGAGAGTCCAATGGAGCTAAAGAATGGGGTGATGCAAAAGAGGGTGGGCACAGGAAGAAAGAAGGAGAGACAGACAGACAGAATGAGAGGAGGGGGGGAAAAAAATACTCCCGCGCACCCCCACCTGTCAAACCCTCGAGATAGGATTTATATTGAATCAAAATAAAAGTCTTTCCCACAAAAGTCAGCAGCTCTGGCTGAATTTGTCCAGAAATTGTGATGAAATCTACTGTGGGAGATGGGAAAAGAAGCGGATTATTTCTGGAGAGGCTTTGGCGAGTCGGTGAGCTGAATACAGCTGACACCTGTCAAGGGTTTTGGGGGGGCTATAATAGGGAAGCAGTCAGGAAGAAAGGATGCCTGCTAACAAACACAGGCTGAAGAGTGTGAACGTGCACGAGTGTGCCCGTCCGTCCATCTTTGTGAATGCATGTATAATGACTGTGAAATAAAAAGACACATCTTCTTTCTTCTGTTCATCAGCGACTGCAAACACCATCGTGGAGAACCCTGGGATTGGTGCGCCGCCGCTTTTGCTTTTGGCAGAGGCGGAGGGTTTGTTGCCCTCTGCGACCTCTCCCAGCCGGATTTGGAAAGCCGTGGACCTCCGAGTCATAGCCGCCTGCCACAGGCTCCCGATAGTCTGGGAGAACACGCTGTGGTTTTTGGCCCCTGTGACACCCAGAATCCAGCACCTAACCAGTGAGTTGCACATATCCAACTTGGACAATGTGCTTCCGTGTATCCGTGGCATCACTTCACTGGGATGCAGTGGGAGGGATCTGCCTAGTAAAAACCATGGCACATCACACTAGTGTGGATGTAGCAAACTTTCTAGGACTCCTAGCATGCAAGCCAGCTAACAATTGGTAAAAATGAAGTGTTTTTACTGTAGAAAAAAAAAAAAAAGTTGACTAAGCTAAAAATAACAGAAAGTGCAATATGATGTTGCAAAACTATCACCCTAACAATGTTTGCCTTTAGCACAGATTTATTTAAAAAGGATACATTGAACGTTTTAAGGAAATAATACTCTGGGGAATTTAAGCCCATTTACTGATAAATAAAAAGAGATAACCTTTATGGTGTTTGGACGACATACTGCATAAGCAGCCAACGCATTTCATTTTAAAGGCTGAAGTTTTTTTTGAACAGCTGTTCCAAGTATGTGCTTTCAGCCTCCTTGGTTCACAAATTCTTACAGTAGGTTAACTGATGGTCAGATTTATGCACATGTTTGCATAAACATAAAGATCACGTTCAGGACGTGTCCTCATCCACATGCAATTCATGCTATTAATCAATCAAGGAAGGACAAGAGGAAAGGAGGACAAGGAGATGTCGTTTCCAATTTGTCTCTCCTCGTGTCCTTGCGACTAAACCTAGGGCATTTCTTCCTGCCACTCGAGCGCTTGCTGCCTTTGGGAAAACTTGAGGACATTTATAGTGCGACCGAGGGGATGAGGAAGAGAAGGAGCGCTCCTGGTGTTTCGTTCACAATTACATGGAAATTCCTGGCACGGTCACGCATCCTGTGGATGCCATATATCCTGCGCCGGCTTTAATCCCTGCAGTCCGGCGAGAGAAGAGGAGTGTGACAGAGCAGATTAGCGTCTGCTGCTTCCTCAGCACACCGGACCGTCCAGCCTTAACAACCGAGCCACTCATTCTCCCCGCCACGGTGGAGAATGTGTGCGCATCACCAATGCGCCGCGCAGATGCATGAACTCAATCAGTGGGGAGTGGAACACAGATTACACGCTCCAGCCACCGAGGACTGGAACAGGGCTGTCCGTGTCCGCGTGGACCAGAACAGAAAAGCAAGGACGCATTACGTTCAATGAAACAGCTTTGTTTTCACCTACATTTTTAAAGACTCAGTCATAGTGTGTTGTTGCTATGGCTAGAATCCTCTCTACATCCTCTTCCAGCCACCTCAGCATCTTTCCGTGCAGGGAGCATGAGCAGAGGTGGAGTAGGCCTTGGACTTCACACCTTGTCGGTTTCCTCCTAAAAAACACCAACTCCCTCTGTTTTTTTCTCACAGGATGATTATTCCTGTCATCAAATCTCAGATTTGACACCCATCCGCCTCTAGAGCTTCTTTCAGACTGGTCCTGGGTCGCTGTCACACTCTGCTCATTTTATCTCCCTTTCTGTGCCTGCTGGGCCGTCAGCCCAGTTGCTGTCACAGGGACGGACAAGAGTGGGAGAAGAGTGGACAGCAAATACCAACCGCAGCAACGCCGCTACTCAATATTAGCAAATGTGAGGGAGAGGACGCGATATTAGGCAAACACACGCACGGATGGGGACATTTATCAAAGTTGCATCAAGAGGGAAAAAAAAGGCTTTGTCTAATTTGTCATTGAAGGAATGAATCTCTTAATCCATAAATAATGGACCAATGATAATTACTGATAAATGCATCTCTTCTTATCTTTCTGTGAAAATGAGTTGCCCTCATATAATACATATGATCACAAAGTTAAAGGAGTCAAACAAACAAGACTTTTCTGTGCTCCCCCCACCCCCACCCCCCAAACTTCTCCTTCCAGTCACTGTATCCTTGAGCTGGAGGCAGCCTTCAGGTGTGACGCTTTTAATATTTGGAGTAAATATTCTCAAAACATCTCGTGAGACTGAACTTTCAAGGTCACTATTGCTGAATTTCTAACCCTTTTTTAACGCTCAGTTTACCAAAAAAAAAAAAAGACACCTTTGTTCTGTCAAATAGAGAAGTCTCGCGCTCCTTTCAGGGACTGCAAACCAGGAACTTTATGACACAAGCTGAGCTGGGAGGAGTGTGTGATGGACAGCTCTGGACATGTTAACTCCATATACGTGGAGCTGCTGGTCACGGAGCACAACCGGATTATAACACAAAGAAGAAGCCCGGTGTGATAACATGCTGAACGTGAACTCGTAGCAAGGTTGCACCACAATGTTCTGAAATCTAAGAATTCAAACGACACCAGCCTTTGTGCTGCCTGACAGACGGTATCTAACACTCACCTTCACCTGAGGACATAACTTTTTACTTGATGTGACATGAAATGAAAGTTTGATGTAATGGACTTATTTAAGACGGTAGTTGTGCAATTTCTTTAAAATAATCAACATGTGCACAATTACACTGTGTGTAGATGCGAAGGTTGTCGAACTTCTTAGCAGAGCTCTTAACTAAAACCAAGGGTGTATATGTGTGTGTGTGTGTGTGTGTGTGTGGAGGGCTGCATCTGTATTTTTATTTACCAAACACACTTTCAGAATGGATGACTTGTCGTCTAGGATTAGTAAACCATTTGAGCAAACAACTCTAACCTTGGTGCCCATACTGGGATCCTTGAGGCCCATAAGGGCCTGACGGGCTTCCCTGGGAGTAGGGACCCATCCCCGGATACACTGGGCCCCCAGGAGTGTGATGGGGGGACACTGGAGGTCCTGACTGAGGAGAAACAAATTGAGATCCGGCCTGGTTCCTCTGCATGAACCCTAAAACACACACGACACAAAAAAACACAAAACGACTTAAAAACCCACCGAGCTCTTGAACAGTGAATGCACCTTCTTAACAAACTACCTCGGGACTTTTCGTGGACAGGAAAACAAGTAGAAAACTAAAAAGAACCTGTAAGAGGTAAAGTGTAGCGCATGATCGTCAAAAAGCCACCGAAAGGTCTCCAAATCCACCAGAACAGGCAGAGGTTGCCAGAAGGCCGTGGAGGGTAGCAGATGACAAGTGTGTGTGTAAGCAGAGGATTGGCCGTTACAGATGAGGTGTAAATGGATTGTGTCCGCTCGACTCTAAAGTTTTGATAGCGATCCCCTTCGGCGGACTGCCGAGCGCTTCCTGGGGTTCAGGGGAACAGGCAGTGCAAGTTGGCACTTGCATAATTCTGTGTTTTCCTAAAAGAGCAGGAGGAGCGAGGGGGAAGATGAAAAGTTAAGTTCTTCACGCCGCGGCTGTGTGTGCACGCACATGCCCGTTCAGCCTGCATCTGCGTCTGGGGGAAATATAGGAAAAGAGTGCACCAGTGTTAAAGAGAGAGGGAGGGAGAGAGAAAAGGCACATGTGTGGGAGGGAAAGACAAGTGAGGTGCACAGAAAGAACGGATTGGAGCCCTGAAAGTGCTTAGGCTTGCGAGTGCTGGGTTTAAGAAGCGAGGACATTATTGTAATGTTTTGCTTCCATTAGAGTAAGGGGATTCTAGAGAGGAGGAGAAAAAAAGTACAGTCTGTAATATCGCACTTTAAATTGCTTGGAAAATGGACGAGGAGAGGAACATTGTGCAGACGGTGCTAAAAGCAAATAACATGTTCAAGGATTTCTCTCCCTCTCTGCTTACACACGGAAAACCTTCGCTCGTCCCAGCAGCTGAAAGAAGCTGTCAACTGGATGCCGTCAGCAGGAGCCCAGCATCCCAGAGATGGAGTGTGTGTGTGTGTGTGTGTGGAAGTGGGGGAGTGGGGTTTAGGGGGGGGGGGGGGGGGTGAACCTGTGCTGTTTTCCCAGACTGGACCAAGCACCCCCAAACAACCATCAACCCCCAGCTCGCTGCCTCTGAAAGCTCCCTGGGGGAGCTGTTCAGCTGTTCCATTAAAGTTAGGCTGTCTTCCCGGGTCTTTTGCAGCATTATGTGGATTCTTGTCTCTCCCCCCATGAACAATTCAGCTGTTTTTAGCAGCGCTTGAGAAGTGGATG
>CAAE01015019.1:5164892-5191025 GCA_000180735.1 Tetraodon nigroviridis
GCTTCCTCATTCAGTCCGTAACTGTATCTTAATTACTCTGAGCAGACTGTTTCCAAACTTCAGAATTTGTGTTTTCCTGGATGTGATTACTGTTCAAACCTAAAATAAACCAAACAAAACCCGGTAGAATGTTTAAAGAGTTCTAAAGAACATACAGACTATTAATATAAATACTAAGATTAGTGTCTGTGTAGGTTCTCAGTCATCAGTAACTAAGATTAGTGACTTTCCTTTTTTCATTCAAGTTGGGCTGCTTCCAACACTGCTGCCAGGCAGTGTTTGGCCTCTGACCTCAGAGAGGATGCAAAGCTGTATCTTTTTTAATCTCTTTTTTAATACATGCTTCTTATTATCATAATTAGAGAGCGATTACAGTTTCTCAAGCATTAAACTGACAACAAACCACAGGCTATACTTGGGGAAAATGTAAATCATGTGAAGATGGAAAGCTTCGGTGCAACCAACCTTTAAGCAAACAAACTGGACAGGCCTGCTCTTCTCCCCCCTCCCTGTGTCTCACCCTGTGTCTATCCTTCCCTTCCGTCACCCTCATCCACTCACCCTGACCTCTCTGTCCTTCCAAGACCCTGGAAGCATTTGAAGCGGAGCGAAGATACGCAGCTTAAACTCTCCAGAGTGTTCGCCCGCGAGCTCCAATCATGTCTTTAAAAGAAAATAAAAACCAGGAGGACTAAGGACAGATGGAAGAGAGGAGAGAGGTGGATGGAGTGGAGAAAGGAAAAAAGGGGGGAAGCAGATGTGGTTAACTGGACCTTGAAGAAAAACTGGGATTTGTGATTTTTCCTTTTTTTATTTTTTGCTGCAGATCCACAGAAAAGTGTGGCAGTGCCTCTCCGTCACTTAGCAAATATGGGCCCTTGCCATGACAGGAAGACAACAGGAGTACAAACACACACCAGATCTATATGTTCTGAGCTATTTTATGAGAAAGCAGTTTTTTTCTCTGCACCTATCACTTCACCAGCAGACGACAAGAGCGTTTCTGTGCACGTCTCTGTGTGACATGCAGTTCAGCATGCATCGGGTGCAGTCTACTAATGGATATGTCCTGTCATCCATAGACGGGCTGGCAGGAAGTGACGCCACGCTGACAGCTTGTCAGCCTGTCAACCAGGTGCACACTCATGCTTTGAAACATACAGAAAAGGCTTTTTTTTTTTTTTTAAAGAAATTGAAGTCATTCAAAACAGGTAACGGGTCAACATTAACACGTTTTCCACTCAACTGGATGAGTTGAGTAATCTACTCATCCCAATCCTAATCCTAATCTTCTGCCTACAGCCAGAGATCAGTGACGGAGGCTCCGGCTCCATCGGCATCATTGACAGATGAATGACTGCCTCTCTGATGAGCTCTCATGTAAGATAAAATATATTGTGAGGTCGCTCCGGATTGCCTTAGACACTGGTAGGAAGGAGGGGAATGTGTGTGTATGAGGTTGGGGGGGAGTTTGGCAGTTGAGCATGTGATTCCTGCTCAACTGTCACAAATCTAGCGCAACAGGAAAATCAATTTGGTCCTTAGTGTGTGTGTGTGTGTGTGTGTGTGTGTGTGTGTGTGTGTGTGTTTGGCTCTGGGAGAAAATCCAAATAGCAAGGCGAGGCCTGGATAATGTTACCATGTACTGGATTTGCTTCACGGAGATGCAGAATGAAAAGGAGAAAGAGAGAGAGACAGAGACAGACAGAGAGAGGGTGTCACTGGCATGCTGGAGATTCCTGACAAGATAGATTTGTCCATGTGTAAGGATGCATGTTTGGTGGACAATCTGTCTCCTCCTGGTTCTCACACACAGAAGAGTCATCAACACGTGTTGACGTCTTTCACATGACACCTGCAGGAGGGGTGTAGATACTGGACTTCACCTGCCTTTTGTGTTGTCATGTAAGCGTGTGTGAACTCTTTGACAACAAGGTTAAGGATGGAATAAAAATGTAGGCATTGAGCACAGTTAGGGAGAGTTCCATGATGGAGCCATGTGTGTGTCTGTGTGACTGTGTCTGCTGGCCTGACGTAACCCCACATCTCTAATCGAGTTGAAGAGGAGAACGACTGCCTCCAAGCAACCAGGCACACGAGATCTTACTGCCAATCAACGGGGCAAACTGAAGGATGTGCAAAGCTCGGTTGTCCGCCACTGCTGACGTCCTCCATAAATTATGCCCCAGTGCAGCCAGAAGATAAGTGGTATTTTGACTTATTCTCTCTTTTTCCTGATGCTAATTTATTACGCACAATAATTAGTTTGTTTGCGGATGTCTGACTGAGTAAATTTAGAGGACAAAGTTGTCCACAGCTGATTAATGAATAAAGTTTTGACGGCCTCGGAAGTATTAGATGGAGGGAGAACGGGCATCCACATAGACGCAGCACGGCTCGCTAACGCGCTTCCTCTCCTCGCTGATGTGCAGCACATGAAACAGTCAGCCTTAACCACACCCGCCCATCTTCTGATGGTGTGAAGCACGGTGAATGTGCGTTAACCACACGCACGTTTGTGTCTTTTCAGCCGGCCGAGTCTTCAGCTAACTCAAAGTGATTGTAGAACGTCAGCGACGAACGTGCCAGATGTTCCTCGCTGCTCCGCATTTATCAACATTTGCTTGGCACGGCAAGCACTTTAAGATATTTTCTCATTAATCACATCCCAGCCGATCACTTTCGCCACATCTTTGTTGCCTCATTCCGGATTCCCGTCGCGATTCCCAGCAAGAGCTGGCAGAAAAACCGCTGTCCTGGTTTTTTTCATTAGTGTCAATCACTGTGATGCGGAGCTGTGAGGAGACGGAGGAGCTGGCATCGGGATCCCGCGCCAGACATTTTGCCCCGCTTTGTCACGGTGATTGACGTGCCGGAGACACGCCGATGCTGCGGTCAGAGAGGTCGAGGGATGACAGAGAGGCTGGCGTGCATGTTTCAACGCGCACTGATGGCTGACTGAGGCAGATCAGATCCGGCCGTTTCTAATGCTCAATGTTTATCTATGTGGCTGCACACACATGGACACACACACACACGCGCACAGACAGTCTGATAATCCTGTTGGTGTCGTGTTTGGCCCCAGTTATCTTACACACTGCTCCAAATCAAATGGGATGCCCTCCACTAGCAGTCAGTCTCAATTCATTAGCAGCAAAAGTGGCGAGGAAATATGTTCCGGACACACAGCAAGCGTTGGGAATATTAGAGAGCCACAGGTAGCGGGGAGGAAAACTTTCTTCAGATGCCGCTGCAGCTCTGGGATTTTCTTCAGCGGCGGCATGATCAAAGGCCTAATAAAGCTCGTCTATTCAAGGACAAAAACTATGCAGAGAAAATGAATGAGACATATTCCATGAAGTGCAGTTCTCATATTCTTCTGCCATCTGAATTAGGGTTTCAAATAGACCACAGATGAAACGCGAGACATGCACCACTGATATGATTTGGGCTTTTTTTTTTTTTTTTTTTTTTGCTGCAGCGTGTGCTCGGCCCCACCCTCCGTCCTGACCGGCCAGATAAAAAATAGATCTGGGAGGATTATTCAGTGAGATGAAATGAGAGAAAAGAGACGCTCTTAAACCAAGATGACAGCTTTATATGACACCTAATCCGGACAGAAAGTAAAGGCTGCAGATTCACCCGAGGACAGGTGTGAAATGAGTATTAGCAGTAGGAAAAGAAACCAATAGATCCACCACACCTCACTTCTACATGCTTAAATAGCAAAATAAATGCAAAGATCAAGCTAGAGCATCTTCATATATTGAGTGAAATGTCATCTTTCACAGGTGCTAAATTGTTGCATCAACATCTCTAAAACTCAGAACCAGCTTATTTAAAAACAGACTTTAGTTTTTGTTAATATTGCTTCTCTCTTTAGGGGTAAGTGCAAGATATGTTTTTTGGTTACAGTTAAAATGTTCAGTTCCAGCAGGTGTGTGTCAGTGTCAGTTCCTAGTGTAGCATCATTCCTATTTAGCTTTGTGCTAACCTATAGTGCTGCAAGGAGTAATCGCTGCAAAAAGAGGAGTGGCCAATTCCATTAGACAACCTCAGGGTATTGTCTTTTTGCAGATGCTAACACGGCCAAAAAGGTCATTTTATTTTTAATTTGTTTGTGTGCAGGGGCCATACTGACAACTCAATTATTCTAAAGACTCAACAGAACTTTAGCAAGCGGGGACTGCAGCGAGCACATGTGGGGTAAAGGTTTGTTATCATAGATTTTTGGCCATCAGTTGTTTGGAGGCACATTTCCCTTTGAGATGTAAGGCAAATTTTGCACATTTTCCTGGGAATCCGACAGGGTGGTACCTGATGTGAGATTCAGCGCTGTGCTTGGTTAAACTGACGACCTTGTCGGTGTGTGTTTGTTTGCTTGTTTTTCATGATTAAACCAATGAAGTTATTATGCTAAAGTTCATTAATCCGGCAGCAGATTATGAGGATGCACAGGCACGTGTTCCTGGCGACTCACCCTGCATGGAGGTGTTGGCAGCAGGTCCGTTGGCAGGAGAGATGGGCCCCGATCCTGACCGCGACTGCTGCGACTGAGTGGAGCCTGCAGGCGATCCCACGGGGGAGGGAGACGGCCCGCTCCTCTGGCTGGAGAGATGGGGTGAAGCGTGAGGAGAGAAGGGCGACTGTCCCTGGTTACCGGCACCCCCTTGCTCCCCCTGGCTGCTACTGCTGCTCCTGCTGGAGGATCCGCCCGCGCTGACAGCTGAGCCCAGCCCAGCCTCTGTCCCCGTGGGGAGGTCATCAATCGAGCCGGACAGGTCCTAGAACAGAGGAGGAAGTAGGAAAGGGGGTGTTAATGTGAGTGTTTGTGGAACTCGACTGGGCATGTTAACAAGAAGAGACATGCAGCAGGAGGCAGCTACTAACGTGAGCTCCAACCAATCTGAAAGCGAGAATTTCCCATCAGATATGATGTCACGATACACTGGCATTACTGCAACTATTTCAGCACAGTTGAAATAGGATTGTGTGGTTAAAACACCAGAATGTATGACCTATAAAGGCTCCCCAACAACTTAAAAGATAGATGTGAAACACATGATGCAAAGCTGCAGCATATTTCCAATGCTTTCAGATAATAGTTTCAAAGATTTTTCTCACACAAACTATTTTCTTTTATTTTTTAAAAAATATGTTGCTAGCAGTAGAACTAAGAATAATGTACTTTTGTTGCGGCAAATATGACAAAATACAATAACAACTGGACGATACCTCGGCAGTATTTTGGTTGCCATGCAGAAAATGAGTGTTTCATTCAGACAAAAAGTGAGTTTAAGTGAGAATGTGTGTGTGTGTGTGTGTGTGTGTGTGTGTGTGTGTGTGTGTGTGTGTGTGTGTGTGTGTGTGTGTATGTGTTAGCAGCTACTCCTGCTCCTAAACAGATTGAAGGGAATCCCCACTGACCCTGCTGGGAAAACTCTGCATGGAGGTACAGACGAGCGCAGCAGAAGACCAGCGGCAGAGGTAAAGAGCAGGCCAGATGTGACGTGATGCAACATGATGGCTGTCCCCTGACAGCACATCACAGATATGCTGGAGACACACACACAGACACACACACACAGAGACACACACACACACACACACACACACACACACACATCACACACACACACAGCTCTGGCGGACTGGTGAGAGCGCCACAGCTGTGGCCGAATATGGGGCAAGTCACCTGTAAGTGACCCCTGGTTTCCTGGCTGGTGCCCACTCGGGGAGGAAGGGGCCAGAGACGCGGGTGAATGCCAGCTGAGCCAACCTGCTGCACCTTCAGCCTGCTGACCCCTTCAGGCCCGTTCCACCTGAGTCCTGCAGCCATTACTGTCACCACACAAACACTCCAGCACTCAGCTAGAGCCAAGTACGAATCCAGTACCAGCTCTTTCAATGTTTATTGGGCTGAAATCTGATAAAACTAATTCATATAACAGTGAGAATTTAAAACGAAATGAAAACATTTTGTTTAATGGCTATAACACAAAGTTATAGGGGGTCTTCTGCATATTACGGCAGGGAAAAATTATATTAACAAAAAAGACTCATCATGTCCACGTCTGAATAGACTGTGTCAGTTTTATACTGTGTATTCCCATACTTTATATCCTTTTATATAAAATGGAAGCCAGGTACTTTCAACTTTGCGAACGAACCTTTCCCTGTCTCGCATGTGTTCCCAAACAGAACACCAAGGTGCGGGAGTCTGGGGCTGCTTGTTTTGGTTAATGTGATCTTGGCACTGCCACAGAGGGTCTTTGTTTCCCCCACGCTGCTTTAAGTGCCCACCCGTCCCGCCAGCCTACCAGTCTGTTGCCTGGCATTAATCGCCCCTGTTCCGCTGAGCCACAGGACACGTCTCTTTTGCCTCTCCGTGGTACCACTCCCTGCCTCAGCCCCAGACTCAACCCATCCTGTTGCGGTGCTTGGAGCCCGGCGCTGCCTCCTTCCAAAGGTCTGAATGTTATTCTTCGACCGGCCGGCCACCCTCACTGCGTGCCATTTGACATAGCGGGGTTACCTTGAGAGCAAATGTAACCATGGAGATGGCTTTTCCAAAACGGGAGAAACTAGCCGGACGGATGGATATGCTGTTAACCCATGAGCTAATTGTGTGAATGGATGAGAATAATTGCATTTTACATAATTGGATGTTGTTGCCAGCTTTTCCAGTGGCAGTTTAGGGGTGAGAAATTGTGTACTAGTAATTTGTTTAGAGGCTGTTTGGCTCATTTGGATTTTACACACACTTGAACACAGCTGTGTATTCAAGACCAAAGAAGTAGCACCGATATATCAGATGGAAGGCTGGGAGAGCTGAACACTTGCAGACTATAAACCTGTCAATTGTAAATACCTAATATAGCCATCATTCTTATTTATGGGTACTGAAACACTCCCATAAAGAAGTCATTTCACGCTTATTGACATAAACCTTTTCTTTACATGTACACGTGTCAGACAGCTATGAAGCACAGTATTACCTGTCTGTGCGGTGTGTCAAGAGCAACAACCCATCAGCTAACCAGCCAGTGCAGAATTGTGGACGGTGGTTCCAAACAACCAACAGTTTGGGGCCTCAATCCAAAGTGGCCCAAATCCAATTTGTTTGGCTCAGGACTGCAAATTGCTCTGTGCATTGAGTCTCCAAATAGCTGTCAACCACTCCCGCTTGGCGTCCTGTATCGCTTAATTCGCTCCTAGAGCATGTAATTGTCATAATAAGAAAAATATTGAGGTGATAATAACCAGTTACTTTGAGATGCCCCCACTCTGGGCGTATGGATACGCACACACGCACACAGTCTCGCACACCCAGGCGTGATGGGCCCAGTGTGCCTTCATTTCACACAACATTGGAGATGCAGTCGCTCGTGACCCTTCACCCCACTGGTGTTGGTGACTGCCTGCACACACTAGCTTAAAGGTTTGTTTGTGCATGTGAGTATGTGTGTGTGTGTAAGGCTGTCACAGCGGGCATGCTTGAGCACTGATGCAGCTGAAGGGACAGTTAAACCCCAACACACACACACACACACACACACACACACACACACACACACACACACACACATGCACTAGCAGAGTACAGGGCACCAGTGTGAAGCAGGTAGCTGTCACATCAGACAGACTGTGGTCCTCCTTCCCTAAACTGCAGCGCGGCCTCGCTCTTATACATGCAGGGGATTAATCAAAGTCACTCTGGCAAAAAGCATGAAGAGCGTGAGTGTGTGTGACAGTGTGTGACTGTGTGTGTGCAAAAGCAGCTCTCTGTCTAGACAGGGAGGAGCCAGCGGCTGTAGCTTCCTGTTGGCAACAGGAAAGGCCGGGTGAAGAAGCACACCCACACACACATACACATACACCCACACACCTGCATGCGCACCCCCCCTACACCCCCCCACACACGCACGCTGCACCAAAATACAAATTTAAACAAATTAAATGTCTTCAATAACAGCTGGAAACACTACAAATGTTGTTCTAGACAGACACTGTCTGTCCATAGTCTCATGGGCAAAAAGATGGTGTCTGGGTTCAGAGTTCACCCTTCTTTATATGTCTAGTTATCTACAATGTAGAACATTAGGCATAAAGAGGTTGAATTATTGCAATTTTCAGCTTGTTTTAGTTACATCAGACTGTATATTGCACCCATAGGCTCTGTGTGTTTGCTCAGGTCAAAATAAAAACACCTTTATGTCGTAGCCAGTGATGTTTCCATTCTCTGTGGGGCATTACTGTAAATACAGAAATACCACCTGAGTGGGCTCAGAGGTGAGATTTAATCTCTGTTTCTCTTTCCTGGGTAAATATGATGATGTGAACTGTAATTAACTCCAGTAGCTATCATCTGTGGGCCTGAGGGACAGGTCTGCTCATGGCAGCAGTGCACACATTCATCAGCCCTGGATGCTTGGGTTTCTATCTTTATGGTTCACCGGAGAGAAAGAGGAAACGCTATTACACACACAAGATCTTTTTTTTAATTTTAAATCCTCTTTCCCCCCCAAAACCAATGAGTGAAGCAAAAATCCAAATGAAATGCCATGCAAATGAACCCAAATGGACTGCTGAATGTGTGTCCATGTAGAAAGGAGGGTTTTAATGTGATGCCCCATGTAGAGCACCGACTGTAATACCCATCACTGAGTGCTATTAAGTACAGAGGGAAGAAGAGAGATGGGAAGGAGAGAAAGAGAGAGCGACTTAGTGCGTGGAGATTTAACACACCGCCCACTTACTTTTCCTTTTTTTTTTGGATGCCAATCTGCTGGAATGTCTTCTAAAGCTGTAATGATGATGATAATTATTAGGACTGATAGGAATTATGACAACTTAAGCCCCACACTGCACAGCAAGATGCAGTTAAAAACACGCCCGCCAGCGTGCAATCCATTACGTCTCCAATATGTCAATATTTGACACAATGTGCGAACAGATGACATAAGCTGGGCGGGTCTGATCACTGGCTGGGGCTGCAGCATCTCATGCCAGCGTTCAAGCAGCAGCTCGGGATTGTAACAGGCGGAACAGCAGCAATATTATGGAAGTTACGGCGTGCTCCTCTAGATTGCTGCCCAGGAAGGTCATCCCACATGGTCAGTTGCTGCTATTCTATCCATTCTACAGCACATTATGTGCTAATTCATGTGTGCAGTGTGAATATACGCAACTATTTCAAGAAATCAGCAAGTGGGAATATTTGGTCCTAGATAACGGGTCTTCTTGTAAAACACATTAGGGATGGCATTTAAACTGCAGGGGTTAGGAGGGGTGTCCTTGAAAGGGGAAGAATAATGTGAACTAGACAGCACTTTGTCTGAGGACAAAAACTGACTTGCTTGTTTTGACATCTGCACGCACATGTACATGCACGCACACACACACACACACACACACACACACACACACACTTAGATCATAGAGGAAAACAAGGAAGCAGCTCCAACTGTTGTTGGTGCTGCTTTCATGATGAGACCACAGCTGTGTTAATTATGTCTCTGAAAATCCCTGCATCACTACAGCACAGTCAACAACTCTCTGCCCTGCCAAGACCCAACCAAAACTTGTGTTGTGTTTGAACAAACACACACAGACACACATTTTTACTGCAGAAACCGAGCAGGAACAGAGCCAGACATCAAAAATAAAACAGTCAGGACAGAAAAAGCAAGACTAAAGAAAACAATGCTGCATTATTGAGCAAAATGACAGCCGGACACCAAAAGCGGTTCATTATTACAGAGGACATCCTTTGCGAATGTACTATTTTGAATGACTAAATCATCGAAGGGAGTCTTTTCTTTGTGGTTTTGTTGTCTGGGACAAAAGCAGCTGAGGAACAAACTGTTCAGGGCTTCCCAAAGTTGTACCGCGGAGAGCCACGGCAGCACTGAAAAGCAATTGTGCCATTCTTTTCCATTCTGCCAGCGCACACTTCACAAAGCCCAGACAATCTCTTGATAATGCCACCGCATCTTGATAAGACAAAAAAAAAAGCTCTTGCTTTTTTATTCTCCCGCTGCATCCCTCATCCCCACCAGCCGCATTAAAAGGAGAAGAAGCAGCAGCTTTGTAGTCTGGTGTGAGGGTCAGACAGTCACAGGGACACCTGTATCGGGCCTCCAACAGATGCAGTCAGACTGGTGATGATGCTAACAGAAACTCTATCGCAGTAACAATTATTGCTTATTATGCGATAAAGAGCTCACTGAGCGATAGCTGCCCCCCCTATAAGCCTCTCATAATGTGAAGAAATGGGACAGGCCACACTGAAAGGGACATTTGAGGCCCTATTACCCCTAAGCTGTTAAAGACTCCCAAATCTGCCACTGCTCGTCTCCAAACTGGAGGGATTAGTGTTGAGTTTCACTCTGATTCCCCCTGATAATGTGCCAAGCGGTAGCAGCTAGGAGTACTAAGCCAGTGGGCCCTATTCACTCAACACTATCCCCGATTCACACACAGACACACCCACCCGAGCCGTGCATAGCCACCTACCCTAACAGCTGCTTTTCCACCAGTATTCCCAGGGAAGATATTAACCGGGAATTGTTCATCCAGACCTCGCTGGAGATAAGTTCTATTCTGGTATTCTTGATGGCGCCAGTAAACTGGCAGGTAAACACAAGTGTGAGATGCTGCACGTGTGTTTCACCACACGTGGGTTTCATCTCCAGCACGCAGCCCCCCCCCCACGTCTTCCTGGAAATCTGAAAAGTCAGAAAAAGCCTGTTATTTCAAACCTAACTTCCAGGTAATGCAGCTACAAAGTTTTTTTTTTTTTTTTTTTCAAAATCACAAACAAATGATTAAAGTTCCAGCTGGCCAACATGAAGGGGGGGGGGCAGCTTTGCTCCGTCTCTTCGAGCACTGGAAGGAGAGAAGCAAAATAAAGAAATACAAGCAGCAAATTCCTCATTTCTAATTCTGCTGCTCGTTCAGCTTAACCTCTCTCTCCTCAGCAATTAAAGCACATGCCACATCCTTCACGCCGCGTACAGCCGAGGCTAAATAATGCAGGGGGCATCCAGCACCCGCATCCTTTATCATCCCAAATGACAGCCATTTGCATATCTCCCCAGTCAATTAGAGCGCGGCGGAATAATCAGCCCATAATTGGGGAAAGCGTTGGTAATCACCCGCCCTGGCACGCCGACAGGGCAACTGGAGGAGTGTTGGAGAGGCCTGTGTGTGTGTATGTGTGTACGTGCGTGTCATACAGAGTCCACCCGACTGCAACCTCTTTACTTCAGACTAACACGTCCAAACGACCAGTTGAACTTCTTTCTCATTACCGCCTGTACCCGCCTCCAGTTTGCGCTCGCCGACTTTCCCAGTGTTTTTGCCAGTTACACTTCTTCTGTGTAACACGTGTCCCCCAAACGGGTCAGCTGGAGACTCAATAATAGTGTAAAAACGAATACCTGAATGACGGACAGCATTTATTCAAAAGTTAATTGCTCTCTGCTGAAAACGAAAGCTGGAGTAATGACATTCTCTGCTGGGCTGCTGCCTTTGTGAGCCAGATTTAAGGGTTCAAGATCAGCAGTGTCGGTGATGAATCAGATTTCCATGACAACGGTTCTGTCTGCCAATTTAGCAAAGGCATCAGAGTTTACTGGCAATGTTGCACTGAATTCTTTACTTCTAGCCCATTTCCCCTCACATCCTCTCTTCCAAACACACCTGATGGTGGAGTGTGATGCTCAGCTGCACCCAGACATCAAATTCATACCAGATAGCTTTTATACAGCAAGAAAATCACATCCAAGAATGGAAATGCAGGCTGTGGTGATGGGGCAGAAGCAAAATCCCCAGCTCGTCCCCTTACGATGCAGAAAATCGCCGTCTTTTCACGGGAAGTTTTCCTGGCAGCTTTGAAGAGCTGTTGGCACGCAGCCTCTGTGATTTCCCACTGAAGGGGGAATGACCGTTTTTGTCGAACAGTTCCTTTAATGCACTGTAACCTCCCGTTCCCTTTGGTGCCGTCCTCTGAACGCGCTAAATAAAGGGATGGCTTGGGAGAGGAGTAGAGAGAAGGCAGGCTTGGCAGGAATGCTTTTAATGGAAGGGCAGGCGTGTGTGTTTGAGGGGGAGAGAGATAGAGATGGAGACGAAGAGTAAAGGAACATCAGAGGAACCCAGACAAGGTTAGTTCCCATCTGCAGCTCCATCCTTTTGTGCTCCCCCAGCTGCTTTCTTTTCCCTCTCGCTTTTGTGTTTATTCTCTCCAACCCGGTTCAATGTTAGCCAACTCTGCGTCTGTGCTGCGTTCGGGTCCCTGCGTTGCTTTGGAGAGATGAAACGTGTGCCATTTGCTTCTCCTTGATAGAAGTGGCGAGGACTTCAGAAAAGAAGTTAGAGCTTGGAAAGTGGGCGTGGGGGTGCGAGACAAGGACAGCGGAGGGGGTGTGATGCTGATGATTTGTTTTGATTCAGCCTCCACAGGCCTTCAGTCTAGTGCAGGTGAGGAGCAGCCGGGCTAACCTGTTTAAACACACGCACAAAAGCCTCTTCTAAGAGAAAGTGGCAGCATCTTAAAAAAAACTCTTCCCATCAGACGAGTGAGGAAAAATTGATTTGCTTTTGATTCCCCCCCTTTTTTAAAGGAATGTCTGTCTTTGTTTAATCCCCCATTCTTCTATTCTCCGGGGATATGTGACATTTCCTGCCAGGCAGCCAGGCAGCCAGGCAGCCCTGCGCTGCAGAGGCTTGTGCATCACTGTCACAAGCACTCTGATCAAAAGGAGGGAGTGGGTGAGGGGAGGGGAGTCAAGTGGGGTCTGGTACGGGGGTCCGGTTTGATCAGTGCGATGCCAAACCCTTCCTCTATCGGACATGCAGCCTGTCGGAGCCTGTGAGCTGCTCAACCTTAACATTACTGTGACTTTTAAAAGTGTTTCAAAGGAGTTTTTAGACTTTTTGGGTTTGGTTTTTGCACAGGAATATCTGGTTTGCTGTCAAACACAAAAACAATAGAAACACAAAATAAAAAAAAGAATCTTTTCATCTGATCCTTACTATCTCCAAGTTTAACTCGTTAGATACTTTAAATCTCTGAGCAGCCTGCAGCAAATGTGCTTCAACAGAAAACAGAACTGACCGCAACTGGGAACATCGAACACGGATGAAATCAACAAAATTAAGGTTAAATGATATGTTATTAACTCATTCAAAGAGTTTACATTCTCCTAGCGGTCAGATTTCACACACGTGGAGGCTGTCAGAGCAGTAATGAGACCATATGTTTGTTATTATAGGTGACTCACGTTGTAGAGACTACACACACACACACACACACATACACACATGTGCACTGATGCAGGGAGGCAGCGGCCTCTCCGGATGAGCCCCGGCGTCGGCGTCAGCCACATTTCAGAGCGCGCAAACAAACTTTTTAGCGGTGAAAACAAATTGGGCTCACCATCAAAGAGACACTTCAAACAGACGTTTCTCTTTGCCAGTTCAAACGCAGCCGGCTCGGTAAACACAACAGGCGTGGAGAATTCACAGCGCCGAGATATTGGTGGGAGGTACAAACGGTTGGAGCTTCACCGCAACAAAGGCAGGAGAGAAGACGTGGAGGGCTGTAATTCATCTTGCACTCCACAGAAGCGAGTGTGACTGACTGCCCATGACCAAGAGACATAAAACAAACATAAGAAAACCCCAAAACATTGCTCTCACTGAAGAAGCTGTTTTTTCTAATTATTTCAAATCATATCCTACTTTCTTATTCCTCTAATTCCTGACTGCGCTGTCAGCCTGGGCGCCTTTGCCCTCTTCCTCTCCTCCTTTCTCTCCCCTCCATTCCCCTTGTTTCTTCATTAAAACCATTCACTAGGAGTTATTGTGGCCTCCGTCTGAAACAAGGAGGCAGCCGGCACCGAAGGAAGGAGCGAGAGAGGAAAAGGGCAGGAGGAGACGGAGGGAGGTCGCTGTTTGCTGGGGAGATTTCCTCCCCGGCAGACGGGCAGACAGAGGCCGTGCTCCACCCTTTCATCCGCCTCGGGCTAAATCTCATTTGTCGAAGGGGGGGGGGGGGGTGTTTGGCTGAAGAGACAGAGGGATAGAACGGAAGCAGCGGCGGCTGCCGTCAGCTACACATGAAGCAAAGTGCTGACACGAAGTCACGCGGCGTGCTGAGCAGAGACTGGTGGGGCAGCAGGAGGAATCCTCCCCCTCGTCTCCCACCTGTCTATTGACATCCCCGGCTCCCCTTCATCCGGCCTCCGGTTCTTGCAATTACCATCAATCGGCAGCATCCAGGCCCCCGAAGCCTTGACTGACGGCTTGGATTAACGGAGACGCGGAGAGGCCTTGGGGATGCTGCGCGTGTCCGCTCGGCCGCGCGTTGCTTAGTATGTGCAGCGTCCTCTGGCGTCTGAAATGAATGTGTGAGTTTGTGTCTCTTCCTCTCCAACAGTTGATTCTGTCTGCATGTTTATGCGCGCTCGGTGTTAATGTGAGCTCGTGCCCGTGAATGACGCACATATGAAGCGCTGCATTAGCATGAAAACGAGTGTGAATAACAATGCTGTTATGCGTTTCAATTAAATCCCACTGTGGGGATCATTTGTTTCTGTTAGCTGCATTTGGGAAATGTATCGTCAACTGATTATTTTAGGGAGCCACACAGCTTGATGGATGCTTTCACCGGTGTCCTAACAATTACAATCAATTAAGAATGCACTCAGATATGATTAGAAAAGAGAATTTGGTGAACATTTCCCCCTGCAAATGTTTCTCGCTGGTGCCGTGCATTTCAGATTCTGTGTTTCAAAGGAAATGACTAAGTGCGACATGGAGACGTGTCATGAAAAGCGACAGCACAAGCAAATAAAAAAAGAGGATATGGGATAAAAAATCACAAAGCTGTCAGCCAAAAAAAGAGAGAAAAAGAACACACGCGCACACACACACACACGCACACACTCGCAGTCACACGCGGGCTTTGAATTAACTTTACTGCGGCAATTGAGCAAGGCACGTCAGACGTGCAACCACAACAGAAGTTGTTTCTCAGAAGGCGGCAAATAAAGGGCGTTGGAACAAACGTGCGTCAGAAAATGGCAGCAGCACTGCTGTCTTCTGCAGGATGGCTTCTTTAACTCCGTCTTGTTGGCAGCGACGTCATCCGTCGGAGACGACAAATGTGACATGACAGCTCCGCTCGGGAAGCAACGGTGACTACAGGCTTGCAGCAGCATGTGTGACGGCGGGGAGTTTGCAGAGCCAAACACAGACGTTCAGATCTGGCGATCACCTGCGCTGAGAGTCACCAGCAGACAGACCTGACAGATGATGGCAGAGCCTGCCTTTGCATGACTGTTTTAATTGGAATAAATCTAGAGAGCCAGGTTTAATATCCCTAAATGTTTCTATTTTTAATAATTCAAGCCATTGCTGAACCATTACCCTAGGACATTTTCCAAGCAAACAAATCCCTGAGATAAACGTTGGAGACAGAATCTTGGCGCGTGACAGCTAAGAAAAACCAAATCTGTACATATTGCTCATCCATCCCGTTTGCACATCGAGGCTGATCCGAGATGGAAAAGCTGTCCCGGCTGCCCTCTCGCCACCCGCTCAGACAGAACAAAGACCAGCTGGTGAACCAGAAAGTCCTTGTGGAAGCGCATGAGCCAATGGTCAACGGGCCCGGCGAAAGCGTGCGTGATGTAAGCGCGAGGAAAGCAGAGGTGACAGTGGCGCGAGGCTGATCTAATAAAAGGAGAAGATGAAACGCTGTCAGATGCTGCAGCGAGCGGCTCGGCGATGTTTGGCCAAACACACACACGCACACACAGGCATGTCTTCCCCCAGACAGTGTCCTTCACTTTTTTACACACACACACACACACACACACACACACACACACACACACACACACACACACACACACACACAGAGAAGTGCAGCTTCTGTGAGACAGACAGTTTCATAGTGTTGTAGCTGAGGTGTTGGCCTATAAAAAGCAGCGCTGATATGATTTAATGGGCGACTCTTATAATAAGACTGTCGCTGGGCCAGTGTAATCTGGCGAGCGCTCCGGGGCACGGCGCTGAGACACATGCACTACAATACGCCACGCTAGATAATATTGCGATGTGCTACGTTGCTATTATAAGATAGAGCCATTTGCTACAGCGATGCGCCGTGTATGAGCCTGTCATTTGGGAAGGAGTGATTTATGACTGTGAGGCACAAGAATAAAGACTGATTATTTTTATTCATGTGTCTTTAGAGGCCAACTTCATTTCTTTCTTTCTTTTTTTATTTGCTCTGCATTTATTTTTACACAGAATCAAAGGAATTTTCACTGCCTGCAAAACACACAGTAACTATAAGGGCTTTGTGTTTAAAAAAAAAAAGAGATGGAAGAAAAAAAAGCTTTGACGTTGATTCACAATCTGCACTTAATGGATCAGGAGTCCTCTGTTAGCTGTCTGCATGGTTGCTGAGATTAAATTGATATTAATTCTAAATAGTGGAGCAGCTGTCTTAAAATACATGACATATCTGCGAGCGTATTAGACGCAGAGGTGATATTGCCTCTCCTGCCACTTTTAATATAAGTACCTCGACTCCAATCATGGCCTAATAATGGCTTCTCATTATGAGGTAACTATGTGTGTGTGAGTGCGTGTGTGCGTGTGTTCACTCCTTAAAAGCCACAGATGACACCTTCTAGAAGATTAATTTCATTTCAGACGTTTATGGAACAGACCTATAAATTTGAGCTCTCAGGGAGTACTATAAAGCCATCGCCTCCGATAACTGACATGCTGAACAATTAGGTGTATCTTACAGTATGTATGTCTGTAGCTTTTAAAGCATTTTAAGACAAATATGTAAGGTGATGGCATTTAGTGGCCAAGAAAAGCGCCTGTAAAAGGCTGTGTGTAATAGCGAGAATGGGCAGAAGATGGCGCTGTGCTTGCTGCGAGCAGCGATAGGGGTGCGTTCAGGAGCAGTCTGCATTTCTGATTGTTCTCTAATGTGATTTAGGCGGCTGACGCAGACAGCCAGCATGCATCAGACACTGGATGGACGCAATGTTCTAGAACATGAGTGTGACCTCCGTGAGCTGTTCCCATCATGCGTACCTCCGTCAGAGTGACTTCTGTCATATTTGTACAGCGTCCTCGTGAAAAGATACATTTTTGATGGGGATTACAGGACGTTCATGGCAAATCACTCAGTGAGATCCGGTTTTGAGTCAAGCCTTTTTTGTTAACACGACCCAGCTCCTCCCTAAAAATGAACGGCATAGACATGGGTGAGGCAAATCTCTCTCTCTCTCTCTCTGTCTTTTAAACGACTCCCCCACTCTCCCCCGCTCACTCTCTCCGAGATAATCCCAGTTTAATGTTGAAAATGGCAACAAATCGACAATCTTCCAACACCCTTTTGTTAGATAAAACTGAGTTATAAAAGAGGAGAGGTTCCACCTGACTGTATAACCTTCTTAACCCCCTCCCCCCAATGCACAACCATTGGCCTACACCTCTCCCTCATCCCCTCCTTTCTGATGGCCTCTGTTTTAATTTCACAGGGGAATCATTTGACAGATATTGCCCTTGAAGAGGCAGCCTGCGCCCTGCCACGGAGAGCAGTTGGGGATTGAGGGGAGGAAGAGCGAAATTGGAGGGCGGGTTGATCGAGAGGAAGAAGCAACAGATAGTCAGAGTAATGGTGGAGAATAGGAGGGTGGGGGGTTGGGGGGTAGACACGGAGGGTAAAAAAGTTATTAAGTGGATGTGAAAATGCAGCACAGCCAAAAAGGTTAAGTCTGGGATAGGAAATTAAAACTTGCATCGCTTTTGGCTTTAAATAGATTTGGTTTCATTACGGGCGCCAAGGCCAGTTAGAGTCAAATCCCCCGGAGAGAGAGAGAGAAAGAGGGAGAGAGAGAGAGAGGGGGGGAGAGAGAGAAAGAAAGACAGAGACAGACAGACAGAGAGAGAGAGAGAGAGAGAGAGAGAGAGAGAGAGAGAGAGAGAGAGATGGTAACGTAGGAGGGGAGGTGGGAGAGAGCAGAGAACAATAGAAGGGAGGAAGGAGGCAGACTATCATGCAGTTCACATTCATTTTCAATTTCCGCCCGTTTTTCCCCAAACCCCCTTCCACACTCAAACGAATACCAATTCTGCTCCTCCAACACCGGGGCCTTAAGCAGAATCCCAGGCAGTGTGAATGCAGGTGTGGGGAAAAACCTCCACAGCACTTTCACCTAATCCTCTCCTCATTTGCATTCGACATTTTGTTGAGTTCCTTTGGACCCGCTGTAATATTCCGACCCTGAAGCCGGTCCGCCGTGGCTCCTGGGTCATCTTTATCAGGCTTTGTCAAGTGAGGAAGTGAGAAAACGCGGCCCTTTGCATCAGCTGTGGGCTCCCATCCGACAACCCTGCCCTGCGCGAGAATTACACGTGAAGGACGACACCATCCCTCATCCCTGGCGTTCATGGGTTGGTGGTCATGTTTCAAACATTAGGGCCTGCGCACACACACACACTCTCCCTCAGACACACGTGCACACACCTGCAGAGGTTACACAGTCTGACCCTCTTCTGACTCTGGTTATTGCCTTTGTGGTCCCCAGGGAGAAGCGGGGTGGACCAACCGAAACAGATCACCGAAACATGTAAGAGAAGCAAACGAGAGAGGGAAAAAAGGAAAATGTGTAGAGGGAAAGATGGAAGAAAGCATGAACAAACTGAGAGAAAGACAGATAGATAAATTAATAGATAAGTGAAGGGAGAAAGAGAAGGAGTGTGTGGAAGAGCTCTCCGCAGAGATCTTTATCATCTTCCACCTCTGGCCAAGAGCGTAAACAACGACTGTAATGAAGCTGCTGCATTCATGAATAAATAAGATGGCTAAGATGGCTTCAATTTAAGCTGCTAATCATTACATCCACACAGGGTCAAAAAGCTAAAGGCGGCTACTCGTCACGCTCTTAGTTAAAAACACCATGTGACGGGCCTTCAGGTGCATTTGTCATGTTGTGATTTCACAGCCAGTAAATCACACACGGCACATGTGGAAGAGGCCCTCTTACTTCAAAATGATTTAAACAATTTCTGTCTGTGGCTTTAAAACAGCCACTTTTAAAACTTAAACTTGCCCTCCATCCATTAGCAGACGGCTGGTTTATTTCATACCATTTGTGGAACCATTTCATAGAGATTAATAAGAGCGTAAATGTGAGCAGCTGTTCCTTCAAGATTTACAAACACCAGCTGATTATTCAGGCTAGCAGGCTAACATGCTACGTGCAATAGCCACTAAACTAAGCCAAATCCATCCCTGTTATCTAAAGATCTATGAACACTGAATCTCTTTCCCCTGCGACTCGCCTGTGTTTGCAACGTTCTTTTCCTGTCTGGTCAATATTTAAACTTTGGTTTACCAAATTCAGAGGTTGCTAAGCCACCGAACGTTGTAGTCAGGTAACTCATGCATACCACGGTCACATGACAACCGTCACCTCTGCCAGAAGGACGTAGATGGTGCAGATATTTGGGTGAAAAGTAAAAAGTTCAGGCTACAGCAGCATATCACAGAAGCAGGGAGTGGTGGTCTCCTTTACTACACACTACACACACACACACACACACACACACACACACACACACACGCAAAGTGATGGAGGAAAACATGGAGCCAGTCCAACTTTGCTCCAGTTGTCCTGCAAGCAATCACATCTTCATGGTCAGGAAAGGAAAAAAAAGGACAGAGTGAGGAGAGACTCTCCTCTCTGCCCCTCCTTCCCTCCCTCCTTCTCTCTGTCTCTGTACAGAGAGAAGGAGGGAGCTTGTCTGATGGCAGGTGCGGAAAAACCTTGCAAAAAGTCCTCCAGAGCTAACACAGAGGCACCAGAAGCCATTTACTTTTCCTTCCCTCCCAGCGATGGACAGTAAATACTTGATGGGACTTACAAGCGATGCAAAGCTAGCGTTCATACGTTACTGTTAGCTGCTACGGCGATGCCATCTACAACATGTTGGGAATTGGCAAGCGCGCCCTGCATTGTCTATTTCCTCCCGCTAGCTCTTAATGAGGTGTTTCATTGCAGCCGTGGTGGCTCATCTTCAAACATAAACACGGAAAATATAAAGACATTAGCCCTTCTCGACAGGAGGGACGAGATCAGACATGAGGCTGTTTTGCTACAGTAGCGAGGACACTTTTCCCACACGGCTGAGATAACCAAACTGTGAAAACTTTTGAATAAACAGGGAAAAAAAACACAGGAGCATGGCTTGGCTTTTATTTAGTTAAGTAAATGATATGGGAAATGTTTCCTGCATCAACAGATGTTGTGTATTTTTTCTTAAGTTTATGATCTGCCTTAAAAATATAGATATTTAGAAGATATGAGAGGCTTATTTTGAGTAGATCTGCATTTACCTGGATTTCATATCAGAAATAATGCTGCTGCATAAATAAAACATAGATGTAACCTCGGTCCTCTGCGTTCACCCACTGTTGTGGGTAAACTAAAACACTAAAACACAAAATTGTTTCTGTATTTCCAGAATAGATTATAGGCGTGAAAAAAACATCCCTATGTCTGGCTGGATGTTCAGTCACAGACTGGAAAAGCCTGAAATTGTTTTAAGGTGATAAATTCCATTGGCTTCTCCAACTCCATGCTTCGTTTATTAATTTTTATACATTTAATTGGGTTTTTGGCTGCAATTGCAGTGTTTACATCTCCTCCAAAGATCTGGTGAGGAGGCTTTTGCGCGAAGTGCCCGACCGATCGTTGAGGAAAAGCAGATTCATTCATTCATTTCCCAGAATTCAAATGATTCCATCCGTGGCTGAAATTTAGCGGGAAAGGTCAAACCTTAACAAACGTGTCAGACGAGAGAAGATTTGATTTCAGCAAAGGAGAGGATATTTACAGTCCATTTAGAGCAAAATGCTTTCCCTCTAGCAACATTTGCAAACACACATGCGCACATGCACCCGTGCGCGCACACACCACTTTTTACTTTCCACTTAGCGTCATCGCTTGACGTCAAGATGAAGGCCAATGCCAAACTCTAAGTGCACAGCTTTCCATTTAGGCCGAAAATATGACTTTTCTTCCTCCGAGAGGGAGGACAGAGCTGTTGCTGCGAGTGAGCACCGTGGGGGAAAAATATGGTACACGAGCGAATGTGTGGGGTTAGGGTTAGTGGGAAAAGGCCTGGAAGATGGGATGTGTTGGCTGCCTGATTCTCAGAGCTGGGGATCTGTTCTAATGTAAATGTGTGTTCTTTGGCAAAGGAAAACTGTGTCTATGTGTGTGTGTGTGTGAGAGCGCACACACTCGTCACAGCTGAGTGGAGAGAGTGAGCACTTCAACGATGACAAGTAGGTAAACAAAATCATCCGTGCAGAAAAAAAGAGAGGCAAAGATGGACCACTACAGAGGAGGAACAGAGGAGGGGGAAGAAAGATGGTGAGAACGTGAAGACAAACAAAGAGAGAGAGAGAGAGAGAGAGAGAGAGAGAGAGAGAGAGAGAGAGAGAGAGGGAGCGAGAGAGCAGAGAGAGGAAGGAAGCAGGAAATTAGAAATTGTAAATAGGGTTAGACTTATGAGAAGATAGATCAGACCACAACTGTGAGAAGCTGAAAATGTGTGTGAAGTAGAAAGAAATGAAGTAGAAAAGGTGAGATGGTAAGATTTTAGATAAAGACGAGCAATAATTTATTTTAAAAAAAGGGCATGATAGAAAAAACACCGATCCCTGGGTGAGCCAGAGTGGATGCTGCTGATCTTCAGCCTCGCCACCAGGCCAGTGGTGCCAGTTCAGTTCACTTCTGACTGACTGATTGTGTGTGTTTTATGCTTGCGTCACACAACGTCCCCTCACGCACCTCCAACGCCCCTGTTCATCTCCCTCCATCCCTGTTTTTTTTCTCTCCATGCAGATACGCCATGATGAAGTCCGTCGCCGGGTCCCCGACCCAATATCCAGCGCCTAATACACTAATACATCATTAATGAGAAGAGGGATGGAGAGTGGAGGAATGGAGAGCGAAGAGAGGGAGAGGCAGACACTAGCATCCAGCAGGCTATTGCTCCACAGCTCAATAGGCTTTCTAACAAGGCTCTGTCCTTGAGGGGGGCTGCATACTAAAAACTTGTCCATCGGCCACGGAGCCGAGCAAGGGGAATTCATAAGCAGAGGACGGAGACTAGGAGGGAGGGAGGGAAGAAAAGAAGCGAGGGAGAGGTAAAGAAGGGCATTTGAGAGAGAGGTTCTTGCAGATATGGCGGAGAGGAAGGAAGATGAATCGTATTCAGCCTTAATTGTCCTTCTGTTATCTCTTCGGTTTGGGTCAGACTGTCTGTCCGACAGGTGATGGATAACCTGTTTATTTATCGGCTGCTCTGATATCCCCAAGCCCTGCCTAGCCCACATTAAAAAAAAAAAAAATCCTATAGTGACATTAATAATATCAGGATTTCCCCTTCCTTTTTTTTTTTTTTAGCAAATTGCCACTTATTCCTAATCAGGATCACAGGGGAGCTGAGGAACCCAGAAACCGCCCCCAGGCAGGTCGCAGAACCTTCCACTGATGCCCAGGGGCAGTTTGGAGTCTCCAATTAAACCAATGTTCACGTTTTAGCTGGAGTAAAGACCCACGCAGATACTGGAAAAGTCTGCATGATCGGAGCCAAAATCAAAACATAAAACCTTCTTGCGATAAAGCTTGTGGAGGCTAAAAATGACCCCAATGAACTCGCAAAGCACCACCAAGAGAAAGGTAATGCTGTTAGTGACAAAGCTCATGCCAATCATTCATGAAACGCGGCTAACGTGAACACATTTGGCATTAAATGCTTGATAATAGATTTATTGTGTGGTGTTTCGGAAAACTGAGCTGGAATCGAAAGTGACGATCATCATCTCACATAGCTTGCTGGGGAGAACCACTCTTCTTATTATTATAGGATAATTATCATGATGTCCAGTCATCAACAGCGACAACATTTGCCATAAAGCAGAAAATGGATCATGTTTGGACTATTTGGGCAATAAAGCTTCCGGACACACAGATATAGACACAAATTGGGCGAGTAAATAATTTGGACAGAGGCATGGACGCACGGAATCACGGATGCACACACAGCTCGCACCGGAGGCCTCCGAGCAAATACTGCCGCAGGCCTCATTTGAATAGAGATAATTGAAAATCAGACTTGTTTATCAGGCCTAATAGAATGACAGACACTCACAAAAGGAGGCAGAGAGAGCGAGCTTAGCGAGCATTAGCATAATGTTCATGGCTGAATGACTTCGGGGTCCATTAGGCCAAGGAAGGACATTGGCAAAGTTCACTTTTCGCAGCCGAGGCTAAATGCTGAAATATGACTTCATTTTCAGGTGTTAGTCTGAAATGATGCATTGGCATTTCAGGGCTGATGCACAAAGAGAACGTGGGAATATTCAACAGGAGATTTGGGGAAAAAAAACAGGAAAGGAGAGAAGGGGAAAAAGAAGGAAGACAGAAGGGAAGGTGGAGGGCTGGTGCGAATGCTCAGGAGAGGTTTGGGAGACCGTCCAAGACTTTCATTATCTTTGATGTAAATTATCAGACGCCATAATTAGGCCTCTCAAACAACTCTCCTGCTCTCTTTTTCTCCTTCTCTTCCTCCCAGCTTCCTGTGATCAGCGAGGCGCAGTGTGGGGTGTGGTGTGGCGCTCCTCGGTGGGGTCCTTGGCAAGGCTCAGTGCCCTTGCGTCTCCTTCGGAGTAAATCAAACTCTGATTAGAGCTTGCTCAATTAGCCCGGAAGGCACGTTAAACCCGCACGGTGCTCAGTGGAAGGACCAAAAGTTTGATCTGAATTCTTAGCTTGGGCTTCGGCAAAAGCACCCACTATCATGGTTAAACCACTTTATCAAACACCACTGATTAGAGTCAGTATGTTAAACAATTTGCGGAGAAGACACAACCATCAGACAGGAATCCTCAGGCCAGAGCTAAATCGCCTCAGGAAAGCTTGCTGACAAAACGGCACAGCCCACGGCCGAACAAAACGCAACGGCAGCGATCAGCAAATCTGCCGCTGATCCTCTATCAGCGAACGTGGCGACACTTGAGAATCCCAAAGGTTTGCAGCAACGATTCCTGCATAAGAAGGTGAGGGGGGTACCAGGTGGAACGTTCCCACCACGCGAGAGTCCACCTTCTACTGCTGCTGGTGATAAAAGCATCACTTTTTCTCTGCATGGTGAGGGAAGAAACACAGATTTAACCACCAATCGATGACAGCACAGATGGTGCAAATGTATAATATTTACCAAACGAGGGAGCGCACATCTCAGAGGAAAAAAAGAAGAAAACTGAATGTTTTCATCATTTTAAGCTTTATAAGATTCTTCTGGTTTTTAGCCTTCTGCTAGAGTTTGTGCACCATTAACTGCTTTTTCCCTCAGAAGTGTTTCTGCAGGCATTAGAGAATCTTCAGCTGCATCTCCACCAGGCAATACTTTGCCTAAATTCGAGGGAATTTATTGCTTTTTCATCTGTTGCCATTGGTAACCAAACAACCTATTCACACCACAGAACATTTAGATAGCGTTGGCTGTCAAACACAAACACAGGGGTGTAGAAGCAAAAACACTGACTCACGTACTAGCTTAACAGTCATAGACTCCATGGAAGGGAGAGTCACCGGGAGTCACCTGGAGGTTGTGACGTTCTACCCCCTTATTCTCTCTTCTGGTGTTTAGGTTTGCCGGCTTTAAATATGCTGCTAATCAAAATACGATTTCAAAGGAAGTGCTCAGAACATGCCAGCTCCCTGGTGCAGAAATGGGCCAAATAAATACAGAAGTAGGCAATAAATCAAAGAGGCTGAGGGGGGAAAAAAAGCAAGTTAATATCCTGGCTCACTGCCCTTGTGTCAGGTACCGCCATCAAAAGGTAAAAGTCAAAGTCAAGCTCCTCATTTTACTCAGATGAGGTGATTAGCAGAAAAGGGGGAAAAAAATGGATAAATGGCTGAAGAAGTGATGAAGGTCTTTAATAAAAATGAATATTTCTGTGCAGCCATTATAACATGGGATGATTGACGAGTCTTTAATTAGAAACCTTAAAAAGCAGGTTGATCTATCCACATATCTACCCATCTACCTACCTGTCTATCAGTCTGTTTGTCTGTCTGTCTGTTAGACTTTAGCTGAAAATGTAAAAGTTTGTTCCTCTATAATGTCTATCTATGAAGCCTGCACACAAATGGATGAAAAGGTTCAGAGACTGGGAGAGGAGAAAAGCAGAGGACAATGACACTGGGCCCTACGGGGATGGGGGACGTGAGGGGAGGGCAGGGGGAGCTAGAGGAGGAGAGGGCAATTTGGTTTCCACTTTCTCTAATCTAATATGTGTAACTGTGACTGATTCTCCGTCCTGAACCAGGACTCCAGACGCAGGAAAAGGGCACCAAACTTCTGCGTCTGCCTGAGGGAGAGGCACCTCAGAGGAAGAACGCCGCAAAGTAATGTGTCAGCTCCGGTGAAAAAGAGCTATAGAACCAATTCCAGAAATGGGAGTGAGATATTCCCAAAGCCTGGGCATTATTGCCAGCGTGTTGGACAAAGCAAATATCTAACGGAGCGCGGTAAATCTTCCGCAGTTGTCTGTAAGTGAGAGGAAGAGGGCTCCGTGGAGGAGCGCCCAATGATAAACGCCACAGGAAGGCTGACTATAAAGCAGAACTCTGAGTGTTTTGCTTTTATACAGCCTGTTTGGTGATTCCCACCCAAGCACGGCTAAGGTGTATAGTAGCTATTTGCTCTTTTTCATACCACACAAGACAAAAAGGAGAGGGGAAAGTATTGGTACCAACAGAGGCAAATTCAGCTGTCATTAGTTCCCAAATCTTTCTTTTTCACGTGCAGGGCAGTTTCAGTATGGGTGGTCCTCACTTTAACACACACACACACACACACACACACACACACACACACACACACACACACACACACACACACACATCTAGGGCTCTGCAATCTCCATTAGCTTATTGATTTTTGAGAGGGAGGAGGTTTTAGGGTAAGATCCTTCCACGAGGAATAGCACAAAAAGCAAGGTCAGCA
>CAAE01015019.1:5194520-5214979 GCA_000180735.1 Tetraodon nigroviridis
TATGTGCGTCTTTTTTTCTTTTTTCCTTGAGTGTAGGAGCAGCTATTTTCTTTCTTTTTTCATTTTCTTCCATTCTTTTTTTTGGGGAGAAATGGAGTGAGTGTGAGACAGAAAGACAGGAGGAGCAGCGAGGAAGAACAGTTGCCAGACTTGAGGGGAGGAGAAGAAGGAGAGGAAGAGGGGGGAGATGGAGCGAGGATAAATCGCATTGCCAGGTTTGGATCCCCTGTCCACCGTTTGCTTTGCTTCAGATACATAAATATACCTGCCGTTGGGTTCATGGACAGAGATTAGCCGCCCAACGTACAAACTACAGAACTACTGGGTCTGTTGTAGTTTTATCCAGTAGTTTCGGTTGCTGCTGGCCTAAGTCATGCACCAGGAGATGGCAGCAGCCAGGAGGAAGCGGCGACGTCTCATCCGTCTTTATCTGAGGCCGATAATCACGACTGTTGCATCTGTGGTGCAAATCTGTCACTGCCGCTGATGCTGCCGAGCGCTGATGTTTGTTTCTGTGTCAACAATGTCAGACGGAATAATAGAGAGGCGATGAGTCGGCGAGATTACCAGTCTAAGTGGAACGGAGGAGAAATTAGTTACAAAATCTGGAGGGTCCAAAGTCGATAAGAGTGAGTTATGAGAAAAAATGACTGTGGGAGAATCAGCGATGCAAAGGAGGAAAAAAACAGAGAGGTTGGCGGGAGGGTGAGGCGATGGCTGCTCTGTCTGAACGCAGCGGGAAACGCAATGTGCCGAGTCCTTCATTAGGCAGCCCAGACACGGCTGACTGGAGAGCTGCCTGTTTGAACAGCTAAACCTAAATGCAAACTTGTGAGACGCACAAACTTAGCGATGCCCGACGCTTTCATATACAAATGAACTGTCGCTCACGCTCTCCCACTAATTCTGCCCATAAAAACAATGAATTCCTCCTCATTCAGGTTGCAATAACACACATCTATAAAAGAGAAGAGGATCGTCACACATCTGTCTCATCGAACACCGTGATAATAATCTGTTTTTCGTGCCTCGTCTCTCTCTGTTGAGAGTTTTTACTGCATCCAAGAGGGACATGCGATCTGAGGCCCGAGGCAGGAAACTTTCCCCTCCACCAGGAAGAACCAGTCTTCCTCCATGGGGATGAAGACTCTGAAACACTCCCTGCTTTAACTTCAACCCCTGCAATTACAGAAATGTTATGGATGTTGCCTCACTCGTTCCCTTTCTCCGTCTGGTGTAAGTCTTTCATTTACGGAGCAGCGAGAGTTTAAAAAAAAAAGAAAGAAAGGAAAAGGTGTTCATTGAGGTTCCTGTTGTTTTCTGAAGGCTTTTACTGCCTTACACTCATAAATCAACTCTATAATAACACCCACAGACGTGCTTTTGTACAATACCCATCATGTCTTTCTGTTCATGAAAAAGAAATGTGACAGGAAACCTGGAGAGAGTCTCCTGTTTCTGGAGCGTGGAGGAAACTGGAGGACAGGGTGGAAACGCTGCGCAGAGACAGCCTGAGCCGGAACCACAGCCAGAATAGTGGCGTTGTTGTGGCGTTACAACATTCGTTTAAAGTCTAAAGCTGTAATATCTGAAGACGACTTGAGAAGAGTGAAAAGCATCAACTTCCAGGCATGTTTACGTTTCCTAATTCCTCAGATGCGGGAGGCAACGCGTCTGAGGTCTGCCGTTTCTCGGCTCTGGTGGATGGATCTAATGAGCGATCCTTCCCTCCCAGCTCTCCCAGTATCAAACGACTCCTTCCACGCCAGTCGTTTACCCGCAGACTGATCTCTGTGAAGTCGATGCGACTGCTTGTTCCTGCGCTTTGGCTTCAAACGCCGACAAGCCTTTCGGGGCTGCGCACGTATCTGCTCCTCTACCTCTTCCTCTCCTCCTCTTCCTCCCGTTCTCTCTTTGTGTTCCTCTTTTCAAGTCTTCCCAGGCGTCTCGGAGTCTTTGTCTTCGCTCCTCTTTCTTTCAAGTCGAGACAGGTGGGAGCAAACAGCCTGGCAGTTTTCCCTCTTTTTTCTCTCTTCCTCACTTTCTTCTTTTCCGTGTGGGGCTGCTCTCTCTGTATTTCCCTGTCACGCCGCTTCTACTTTTTCCAAATTGAGTTGAGAGAAAGCCTTGATCAACCATTTTGAAGGAGCAAAGTCGGCTTTGGTGTATTTTTACCAACAAACACGGAGCCTCGTGGATTTGGATCGACTGCAGCTATCCTCCACAAACACCCAGATTAAGATTTACACCCTTTATTTTGCGGCGCACACACACACACACACACACACACCACTCGCGCAGGGGCTCGAAAACACATCCAACATTCCAATTTAGCAAAGTTTCCGAGGCAATTTGACGGAAGTGTTGCGTTGCTTCTGCTGTAAGTGTGATTTCAGGCCGGTTGCTCATTTCATATCACTCATTCAGCGTTCGGAAAACTGGAGGTGGGTTATCCACACAACCTGTAATTTCAGGAAATGTTTCTTTTTTTATTATTTTTTTTTACATTTTTGGCAGTGTTACTTGGATTTATATTCAGGTGTAAAGAAAAATACAGCCATGCCTTGTTGAAGAAATGACTCTGTTCCAGAAGACTTCTGATAATCTGAAGTGTATTTTTTGGTAAGTGATAGTGAGGATGGAAATGAGTTAAAAAATATAACCAAAAAATGATTTAAATCAGAGATTAGATCAAAGAACAAGAAACTAAAGCGACCCTTTAAATACTGACGTGGGTTTTACCACATAATTGGCGGAACTGAACACTTGGCTGCAGATTCTGCTGATGAACGACATAAAAAAACCCTTCAGTTTCTGCTGCTGATGTCTTTTAATCAGCAGTCCTGTTGCGCTGCGGAGGACTGACTCCTAAAATGCTAAAACAAATCATACAGCGATGCCATTAATATCTGTAACAGCTGGCTGTTAGACTGTGATGTCGTGGTTTGATTTTTGGTCTCAGTGAGACTTTTGACAGAAGCAGAGCTTTGCTAACAAACGGTCACCTCGGTAATGCAGCGAGATTGCAGGTTTTGTCAGGCTAACAGCACACGCTCATTTGCATGAAGGCCAATATGGGCCTCCCCCCTGTGCTGGTTGTTGAAATAGTGGAAACTACAAAGCAAAGCACGTTTCAAGGTGAAGAAAGCAGCAGCGGGTGATAGCGGCGCTCGTACCGCATTTAATAATGCAATAAAATCTAAAAAATAAACATACATCAGTCAGGGAGCTAAAGCAGCCCCATAGGAGGAAAGTGCTCGGCTAAATTATGAGAAAAAATCCTATTAAGATGTGACTAGTGGCGTAAAGCCATAGCAGAAATAAACCAAAGAAACTAGATCAATCTGAAATGAAATGCCATGTAGGAAGGGCGAAAGGCTTTTTCTTCTCTCACTGCTTCCTTTTCATTTCTCGCCTTCAAAAATCATCTCAATTACAGCGCTAATTTTAGCCTCCTGTCGGTGTGTGTTTTTACCTTGCCAGTAGATCGAGAAAGAGGCTTAAATCAGCAGGCAGCGGTTGAACTTACTAACCTCTTTAGACTTCACATGGCTCACTACTCTGAGCTGTGTGTGTGTGTGTGTGTGAGAGAGAGAGAAACACAAGTAAATGCAGCAGTACAACCTCCCCAAAATGCTGCTACATTTTCATGCAGCAGTCGATCGGGCATTTTTTTTAGTGTACCCAACTGCCAAAATGTCATTTCAATAACACTAAAATCATCAAAGCTGGCATCATCCATCCTAAAGACCAGCTAGTGATATTCATAAAGAGCATAGCAGATAACAGCCTTGTCATGTTAGCTGCTCCAAAATCCAGACGTCTAGCCTTTCATCTGCAGCTGCTGTGCATGTGCCCGTGCACGTGTACGTGTGTGTCTGTTTTTTGTTGGGCCTGTTATCACCAAGATCAGCGTGATGTCAACAGAAGTGTGTGCTGGCAGGTGAAGACACACACATGCATACAGTATGGACACACACACACACACAGGCAACAGCACATTGTGGCTGATTCGAACATGTACACACACTAACACACACACGCATGCACCTGCTTTGCTGCTGGCGTGATGCTGGCGTCCCAGAGGTAATTAGACCACAGGCAGTTGTTGGCTGTGCTACAACAGCTCAAATAACTGGTCTGACTGTACTACACCTGTCTGAAGGGAACTATTTGTGTCTGTGTGTGTGGGAAAGAAAAGTGAGACTCATGAGTGTGTATTTGTCTCTGTGGGCCCTCCAAATTGAAACACATTTTGAGAAAAAAATGTTAATAAAAATCTTAATCAATATTTCAAAGACAACACTGGATGTCGGACAGCTACAAGTGTGCTCAGGTTCAGGTTGAGGCTTTTTTTTCCTTTTTTTTTATTTGACAGCTTTGTGATGTGAAATTTTATTAAAAAATCTCCACCGCGGTCATCTCTGGTGCATTAATAATCAATAGCGCCCTGATCAGTTTTCTTTTTTTGTTTGTTTGTTTGTGCTGTGTAAAGCGCGGAGGCATGGTTACTCTGCACTCCTTGCGAAGAGCCCTCTTGCAATATGGAAGTGATTGTTTTGGGAGACCCAGCGGTAGGGGTCAGCGATAGCCAACACACCTGAAGAGACAAAGAAATGGGAAAACTCATCCTCATAAACAGAAAACACAAGGGAAAAAAAGCATTGACAAGAAGCAGTTTGATTTCCCAGGAGCTCTCTGAGTGCAGCAGAGGAACGTTAATACTCAGAAAACATCTGCACGTTAGCTTTTGGTGTGTGTTTGATCTGGTTATAAAGGAAATTTTGTATGTACAGTTGTGCATGGGTGCATATATGTGTTTCTGTGTGTGTGTGTGTGTGCCATCATTTCCATAAGACATCGGAGCACACTCCCACCATGTCCAATCAATAGCTTGTTACTGCAGCCTAATATCTTCTACTGAGAGGCATGACATGCCAAACACATCAGAGATAGAGGCGGGAACACAAATACACTCCGTGAACACACACATATAGTGTAAGTGAAAGAAAAAAAAGCCCGGGAAAACATATACAAGTGTGTAAAACAAGAACTTATGAAACATGCTAATTTCCAAGGTCTCCAGAAAACAAATAGCTCTACGGGGGGGAAGTGTTTGGGCTGAACACAGTCAACCTGGGGGAGAGAGGGGTAATAAAAAGAGGAGCTGTGATGAGATGAAAGAGGGAAAGGAGGAGGAGAGGGATCATTAATATATTTTGAGAGAAGCAGGAAATGAAAGTTTTCGTCTGCTCAAAAAGGCTTAAAAAAAACCCAAAAACAACAAATTACAATCTCTTTCTGCAAATGGACTCATTGTTTTGTTTCTATGGTGCTCAGGAGCTTGAACCGAGCTCTGAGAGTGATTCCTTCAGGCGTTTGCTGTTGAAGATGCATTCAGATGCTGACAGTAAGACCTCCGTCTCCTCCATAGGAGGACTAAAGCGACCGCGCCTCCGGAGTGCACGTCAATGCTTTAATCGCTGGCTAGTGGAGAAAGACAGCGGCGCTGGCACACGGCGTGCGAACAGACCTGTCATATTTGTGAGGGACATTAAGAGTGAGTTATACAGTAGGTGATGGCGGACGCAGGCGGGCTCTGACTGGACCTTTCAGTTTGGCTCTTTGCGGTAAACAAGGTTAAAGCAGGCCTGTGTCAGCAGCAGCTGTCAAACGGTGGGGGCAGGATGAAGACGCAGAGCAGGGAAGACACGTTTGAGGCGGGCCGGAGAAGCGCCCCACCTCAGCTAGCTCCAGCTGCACTCAGAGGACAGAGATCCTCCCCTCCGCTGAACACCGACCCCCAATCTGTCGTCATTTGCATCCCGTCACCTCTGACCTCTGCCCCCGCCGACCGCGATGGCGGCTGGCTGTGAACTGGTGGGCCTGTACGAGCGCAGACACCCACGTGCACACCCTCTCCACACACACGCCCAGTTCTATTTCTACCTCCACTTCCCTGCGTACACAGCGACAGCAGCAAAGCGCTCTTTTGTTCCAGCCTTTGTTTTGCGGTTTCTGCTTTCTCCCCGGCTGAGGGTCTGAAAGTGATTACCAACGCGGTCCACTTCATTAGCATGAGAACAAAAGCAGCGTGGGGAATGCATTATCACTTCACAAAGAAAAGACAGAGAGCTGTCTGCCCGTTTGTTTACGCCAGAACGTTCGGACATTTTCTGCAGACTGCCGCCGCCTCATGAGGGCGGCGTTTCTGCGGCGGGAGGCAGGGCAGAGCCAGCAGGGGAAGGAGGAAGAAAACAGCTAGTAGATAAAGACGAGATGGCATAGGGAGGAGTATAATGCTCTGAAACACGTTATGCAAAAACAAGTGTGCCTCGCAGTCAGCGCGCATAAGCATATTCAGATGCACAATAGCTGTTGTTGCTTTCACCCAGAGCACAGCTGAAAGGAGTTCATTACAATGTTCCTGCAGCAATGCAGGTACTCAAATCAGTTCAGTACAGCTAGCTTGAGAAATGTTCAAATGCACAGATACCAGACTGCTGATACGCAATAACAGAGTGCAAATATCACCCAAAGTATCAAAAAGATAAAATTTAATATAAAAAGGTTTTTGTGTTGCTCACAGTCAATTTGATGGACCTGTATTGGTTGGATTGGTGATTTGTTGGACAGCACTGTCCACTGCAACAACTGGGCAGCTTAGATGTTGATTCTCATTACATCTCTTAAGCACCATTCTGCTGAATAGCTAAGGTGCTACTCAGTAATACAAGTAGAAATGCATCAACTTTTTAAAAAAGGCCTTATTTGGAATTGACAGGCAACCACGAGCAAACGATAAGATGTTTCCAGCAGAGAGAACAGCACTCAGAGGTAAGAGTCGGCCTCCAGGCTGCCTGCAGGCTTAGTACCGTTTAGATTTCCAGCTCTTGTGAGTGAACAATTGGCTTTGTGGATGCCCAGCATCGTCAGCGCCGTGCTACGGACCAGGTCAGCCTACAACTGCAGCTGTGTGATAAAGCCAGACAGAGCGGCATCCCCCTGTCACAGTCCTCCTTCTCGTGATGTGCGACTGTCACTGAGTTTTTTACCAACAGAAATGCACTTCCTCTGCCTCGGTCTTCCTCCCGTAATGTAGGGAAATGAACTGGGGTAACATCAGGAATGCAGGAAAGCGTGCCTCTGGCCTTTTCACTGATGGAATGGATGAGTCTGACTTGTGTATTCACTATGTATCTGAGATGATTACATTCTTGGCTGTAGGAGATTAACTTCAATAAGAAATTAAACAGCTGGGATTTATTATGCAACTGATGATATAGAAAAGGAGGGTGATGCCGTTAGTTTAGTCTATGAGGTCAGACAAAAGCGCTATACGACTTCATTCCAAACACCCACAGTCGGACCTCTGAAAGAACATCTAATATGACAGGATGTTTCTCACATCTTCTGTCAAAATGCAGCAAAAGGCAATATTCCATGTTTTGCTTGTGGCCATTCTTTGGCCATGTAGGGGCCCTGGGGAGACCCCTGTACCACAGCTTGAGAACCATTATCGGGAGCCTTGTAAACTTCCGTTTTAGACCTTAATCCTTCTCCTTCATCCATCCTGCTCTTTCTCCTTCATTCCCCGGCCTGCAGGGAAGCGTGCAGCTGCGGAGGAGAAAGATTCAGAGCAAACAAGAACGCCACACTACAGAGAAAGCTATTTGAAGCTGGTTGACCCTGGGGTCTGTTGGCTGGCTGGCTTCCTGGTTAAGGGGGATTGGTGGGAAATGGAGGCAGCTTCTGTTGGCCAATAGCAACGCGGTAGTGGAAATCAATGAGGTTCCATGGAAAATGTCAGCCAGGACTGACCTTTTGGAGATTACAGCCTCCTGAGTCAGGCAGGAGAAGGAGAAGGAGAGGGGGAGACAGGAAATAGGAGGGGATGAGGTCGAGGAGGGGAATAAGAGATCAGTATGAAAAGTAAAAATAGAAAGAAATGGAGGAAATAGAAGGTGATGGACGTAAGTCAGCAGAGATAAGTGGGATGTAAAAAATGGAAAAAAGGTCTTCTTTTTAAAAATAATTTCACTTGAGAAAAATAACAGCATTTCAGCACATTAAAGCTATGTTCTGTATGTTGTCTCAAAACCTCTGCGAGCATTTCTTTGTACCTGTATAACATTTCAGCGTGTCAATGATAAAGCAAACCATTGCCATGATAACTGCTGCGATCTGAGGTGTCATCTGTACTATAAAAGGTGAAGCATACGCACCGTCGGAAGAAAGACTCAGGCCTCCATTTGTATGTCTCTGGCAATAACTCTCTATTTAGATGCCGAGCTGCAATATTTCTTTCCATAACGGAGGTCTGCCAAGGACTCGTGAGTGGAAATCATTTCAGGAAAGAGTAAGCGAAGAACAAGAGGAAGACGGGGTGACCTTTACTGTCTCCTGCCCGCTGCATCGCTGTCTTTCACCCACCTCACAGAGAGAAAACACACGCTCCGTCTGGTCCGGCGAGGATGGGACTATTTCCTTCCTTTGAGTCTCCCAGTTTTCTCTCCTTATTTCCCAAGATCTTCAAAACACTTGGCGGCTTGCATCATTTCCATCCTTCCTGCCTTTAATAACTCCTTCCTTTGATGCCCCGAGTTTGTTTTTATCACTCTCTCGTCTTTTTCTCCATTCCAGTCATCCTTCCGTCGTGTTTCCGACTGTTGTTTGAAGCGCCACTAAAGTCGTTAATCATGTTTGATTCTTCTGTTCAGAAGTCATCTGTGGTTACCATATATATATATATATGTATGTATATATATATGTATATGTAAGAAATTAGTTGAAAAATATGATTATAACTATGTTTGGTACAGGGTTTTGTTCAGATGCCACAACAATTGCACCAAAGTCACAGCCTCATATTTATGCAAAAAAACAAGACCCAGGAGGGTACTTGATAAAAAACAATGCGAAGACCAAATGACCGCCACATCTGAATAAAGCTTGAAATGACTAATTATGTGAAGGGACTGTTGCACAACTTGATAACAAGCGCAACAAACCAAAAACACAGGGCAAACACTTGATGCAGCAGCGATGCAGAGGGTCGACACAAACGCAGTGATGCATCCACATGGTTCAGTTTTTTTGATCATCTTGCCAGTAAACAACTAAAAACATAACGAGCAAAACTGAACTTTTAGCGTGATGGTCGAGACATCAGAGCAGTTAAATCTTCCAGTCTAAATTTCTCTTTACACACAGCAGCAACACTAGGCTGTGACTGTTCTGTAGGTGACAGAGGAGGACATGATGCTCCTTCATTGAGCAGAAAATCACCTGCACCTTATACTCATGGTGTCCTGAACAGGAGGAAGAAGGTGAAAGATGGCCGAGGCCACAACGACCTCACCATGAATCTACGTCCACACATTCACTTCGCCACCTCCTCCTTCCCTCGGTTGACCTTGTATCACCCTCTCTTCTTGCTCAGTCTGAGCCAGGTTGTTTTAATTGAGGGGAGGGGGTAGTGGCGGGGGTGGCGAGGACGTGTGCTCCTCTAGGCCTGGCTGCCCTTTGATGGGGAAGGATCGGGGGCGGTTGGAAGAGAGCAGCAGCAGGTCTCCCTCTCTCGCGCTCTTTCTGCTTGGTCCCATCTCAAACCAGGTTGTCATTACAAACACACACTAGCGCGTGAGCGCACACTCACACACAGACTTGCATACAGTACACACATACAGACACACATGCACAGGCGTTTCTCTTTGAACTGAGTGCTGCAGTGTGTTCAAAGCAAAGGCTGAGACAAAAATATGAGAAGGATACTTCAAGGTGAATTAGATTTTCACAGCATTTTCACACATGTGCAAAAACAAACGGGATACATGTGTGTAACCTGCCACATCTGTTCTCTGAAAATAAATGTATGTAGGTCTATATTTACGTGTGTATAAGAGAAAAAGATGTGCTTAAGACAAAGGACCTTAAGGCTAATGGTGGGGGGGGCAGTAAGCCAATGAGAGTCCTCCTAAAGATATCAAGTCAAGTTTACACACACCGCCCACTGTTCTGCATACTGATGAGACTGGGAGTTCAACATGGAGAACTGGGCCAAACCACTCTGACCCACACCTCCACTTCTCCCACCAACGCCGACCAAAACTAAGGCATAAACACTCTGCGCCACTTGTCCCCACTCGCCTAAATACGCGCAAACACGTGCGCTAACCCACTAGCCTGACAGTATGATAAACATTACCACCCAAACTGAAAAAAGAACAACTTAAGACCAAAAAAAAGAGAAAGGAACTGATGGCTTATTAGAATGAAAAAAATACCGAAGGAATCCCTCTCTTTTAAGTTTCTTGTCTTTTGTCTTCAAATGGCTTCTTGTGCATTGTTTGAATAATCCCCATCCTGTAAAGTAAATCAGTAAGCCAGCTGTTCTGCTAGAGGGAGAGCGAGACAGTGCAGACAGTCTTCAACGCAGAAGAAAAGTGTAAAGACAAATCACCAGCGACTCTGCAGCCCCCAAGTTCAAACCATTTGTTTAAAACAGAGCTCTTTTTTTTTAAATGATGCAGGTCCGGAAGGTACTTAATACATTATGGAAATAATTAAAACAATTAAATTGTACTCCAGTCTACAGAGAAATAAGATTCAAATTGTAATGAGGACAAATTAAAATGACCCAAAAGCACAAAAACATTTCAAAACCTTCCAGCTCATAAAGAATCTATTAAAATCTGTCTTCCATCCATCCTTTTTCTGTTAAACTCCCAATCGGGGTCTCGTGGGGGTTTCCAGCAGTTTTGGGTAGAGAAGCACGCACGCACACACACACACACACACACACACACACACACACACAACCCAAGTCTCCAACAAATCTGGAGTTGCACGCAGTGACTTGTGCAAGTCATGGAAAAATGATGGAGAAAACAGTTTAAAAGTCACAGGTTGCTGATGTGAGAAAACACAAATGACACAAACAACACGCACATAGCACGAGTGAGACCGAGAGAGAGAAAGAGAAAGAGAAAGCAAGGAAGGGGGAGAGGGAGGGAGAGAGGATTGGTTTAATCATTTAGCCAACACTGACAGATGGTTCTAAGCTTTCTAAAGAGCAACGCAACTGAGAAAATGGGCTATCACTGACCCCTTGCAATGTGTGTCTCTGCGTGCACGCTCATGCATGTATGAAAGTGTTACAAGCACACATCTCACACAATCATTTATTCAGCCTGACATTAATCTGCTGCCAGCCCCCAGATCGTAATCACGCTGGCAGGACAGAAAACAGTGGAAGAGGGCTGAACAACAGGCATCAGTCAGGGCAGAAAACCCTTCCACACCTCAGTGAATCCTTCCTTCCCGGCCAAAATCTTCTGCCACCGCCTCCCCTTTTGACTATCACATTATCTGTCCAGACGCCGAAGCCTTTTAGTCTCTTCCCACGCTATTTTCTTTCCTGTTCTTCCAGCCCCTCGTCTATCCATTAACGGCAGAGCACCCGAGTCTTTAAGGCAGACTGCTTGGCTGAGAGACCCACTCACACAAGCTGGCCTACATTCAAATGCATACAGTAATGGAGGGAACGTTACACATATTATACAGACAAAGCTCAGGAAAAAAAAAAAAAAGCTTTGGAACATATGCAGTTAGCACACTACTGAACTGGTTATTACAGGAGGGGAGAGATCACTTACACACACACAACTGCAAAGTGTTTCAGCACATGCACACTCTGGCGTGCATCCAGACTGACTCTTGTTGCTTGTGTCTATAAAGCCCCGAGCACCATATCAAGCGTAATAACGGTGACGGGCATGAGGGAAAAGATTACAGCAGCAATCACAGGCTCAAATGCTGGTCTTCCTCCTTTTGTTATCTTGTCGATGCACGCACCCTGGTTCCTCCATCATATCGAGGATCAAATAGGTGCAGCCTGTATCAGGAGAGCAGCAGCAGAGGGCTAAATGGAGGCGCTGCGTCCCCGGCCCACCGAGCAAGAACATCCCATTAACAGCCACACACAACAAAGTCAGGGCCAAGGCAGAGCCAGCTATCAGAATACACACTAAACTGCAACTGTGATCATTTGAATCTTTGACCCAGAAATGCGCCTGTGATATATTAATTTATAGCCAAAACATCCAAAAGTGCCCTACAGCCAAATGAACCCTTTAAAAACAATTCCTGGATCTATATCCTGATCATTATAAGAAGTTGAAACGGCAATTAAAAAGACAGCCTGGAAGTAAAAGTTGCTTCTGTTGTCCAAACAACTAAGGTCACTAATAAGCAATGGATTTTCTGAGCCTCCACACACCATCACCAACATCAGGAAACAGTTGTCTAGAAACAGGCAGTCACAGGTAGGCCAATCAGCCAGTGTCTGTGATGGCAGCGCAAGGCCACTGGTGCAAAATAGGCTACATTGAGCGGAGAGAGAAACGGCAAAATTGGGGTCAAAGCTATATGCTGCACAGGCCAAGGTGAGAACGTGGGGAGAGGAGGGCTGAACTACATGAAGGGAAAAAAAAATCGGAAAATTAAAGGTCAGGGTCAAGCCACTTGTGTGCCTGCAGCTTTATCTCATCTGAAATAATAACATGAGGCGTGCAAAATGTGCATGAGGTGCCAGTGTTAAAATGTCAGACTGTATTATTGTAAATAATCAACATGCAGGAAGTAACTGGAGAAGGAGCCACCATGTCGGACACAGTTGCATGACTGCGGAACATTTACTGGCTAATGTTCACTCTTCCCCACTTTGAGAAGAGAAGAGAAGAGAAGAGAAGAGAAGAGAAGAGAAGAGAAGAGAAGAGAAGAGAAGAGAAGAGAAGAAAAGAGAAGTATTTTGCCTCCGTTGCTAATTCTGGCTCAGCATTCTTGAAGAATGTTTACAGCAGACAGATTGTGGGGAGATGTAGATTGGTGCTGGGCCCTCAGCAAGTGCCTGGATCTGCATTAAAGAAGGATTCTTTCTAGATCCATCAATCCATATATCCCACCATCCATCCATCCAATCATCCACCCATCCATCCATCCACCCATCCATGTATCTTTTTCTTCATTGTCATAAGTTGAATTATAAATATTCAAGGACTCACTAGAAGTAACCCAAACATAGCTATCTGCAATCTGAACAACCCTGTGTGTGTGTGTGTGTCTGTCTGTGTGCGTGTGTTACTCTAAGCACACATGCCCATGTGTTCGCCCGGGAGCGCAGTGTGCAGCCAGATAAACCTTCTAAAAGATAATAGGAGGGAAAAACTTTATCTTAATCTTAAAAAGACGCAACATGAAGTTTGAATCCAGCTGTGAAATGGGTTGTGTGTGCCCACGTGTGTGTGTATTTTAAACACAGGTATGTTTCGTGAGTGGATTTATAATTGTAATACTGTCAAGACTAGTCATGGTGTGGATCATGCATAATAAACCTCCCAAGGAGTAATACACACACACACACACACACACACACACACAGAGTCTCTCTCTCTCGCACACAATCACACAATCAGTGTCACTATAGCAACTACACTCTCACTAATCGCAGTCCTCTGTAATTTCAGCCTCCCGGTAGCCAGGGGGAGCTGTGCTCACAACAAAACATCCGTTGCCTGACTTCCTTCATCCATGATGAAGACAGGCACAAGGCCATGAAAACAAATCCCACATGTCACCATGTGGGTCACCAAAGCTGGGAAAAGTGGGCAGAGGGTGGACATCAAAGAGAGAGAGACAGAGAGACGGAGGAAAAAAAGGAGGGGGGATAAAGCAAGAAAAAGGAAATGATGTGGACTTTTGCTTCTTTCATTCCACAGCCCATTATGGTCCCACCAGTGCTGTCTGTTTTTATCAGCTCCACTCAAAAGTTACAAAAAAAAAAAAAAAAATTGGGAAAAAAAACTGCCCACTGTCAAAAATCTGACCTAACTTCAAATATTTGTCTATATTATTACCAACAGGAAGAAAAAGACTTTCATATGGGGGAAAAAAAAAGAAAAATCCTTTGACAAAAGAACGTTTCCATGTCTGACATTCTAATGAATATAAAATAGATGTTTCAAATCTTCACCGCAGATTGGCTCAATAACATCTAAAGCCATTTTAACAGTTAATTTAAATATTAATATGGTACAAGAAAGTCAGCCGGAAGGGCCCATCAGAGTCGGTGAGCACAGATCTATTTATTGCTCTGTGTTATATCAAACTCCAGAACCAAACCAGCCAGGGTGCAGTCGAGGTGGAATCCTCGGAATATTTTAGGAGTTGCATTGGCGCAACACCTTGAAAAGACAAGCTGAGCTGGTGGAACGCACACAACGTCATGTTAGTGCTTTTATTTCCACAAAGCTACAGTACAGCGCTGCTACAGCCTTCGCATGCTGTCACAACAGTGTACTCTGCAGGAGGACGAAGAGAATATTCTGGAAAGTGTGGACGGGAATATTTTTGTATAATGTAAAGCATGGTGCTGCACCCCCCCCCCCCACACACACACACATTCACATATATAGACATACACACATGGCTATCCATTTGCAAAATCATTCATATTTTTAAATTTTGGGCTTAAGGAGACTTCTTCCCGCCTGTGTGTGTGTGTGTGTGTGTGTGTGTGTGTGTGTGTGTGTATGTGCACATTTGTGTCCCCTTTTGTCCTGAACCTGAACTAAGCTTTGATAAAACACACCAGTGAGGAACACTAATGGGCAAAACGACAAGAGGGGAGGCATTTTTCTCCTTCTACGGTCAGTCCTCCTTCCATCACCTCCTCCTCCTTCATCTTTCCCCTCTAGTGGAGAGGCGCCAGTGCAACCGGCCCACTGTTTTCTTAACCAAGTTCATCCCTCTCCATTTCCCCCTATTCAGTCATCATGCCAGGCCACACTCTTGTTGGGGGGGGGACCCAAGAGGTGTACACACACACAATTTACTTTATTATCTGTCATTCAAACCCAGAGCCTGGGTTTTTTTCTTTCTTTTTTTGGCAAAAAATAACCCCCATCCACAGCTGAAAACCCCCGCCACCGCCATGGCTGCTTAGCCTGGTTCCATATCCTGAGGGTGAAACCGCTCGGCTATGAGTAGATCATCCAAAACTCCACCAAAACAGCCCCCACGGCAGGTTCCCCCCTCAGAGTCTGCTTGCTGTGAGCCAGTCGGCGCTGCTGAAAAGTCCCATTTTACAAATCACCGTTGGATTTGTTGCAGCTGTGATGGCAACACTGTGAAAAGCCTTTTCAGTTTTCAGGAACTGTCTTCTGCTGTGGCCACTTGCTTTCTGTACGTCAGGTCATGTTGATGGTTGAAAGACCTTGGGTGGGCTATTTTAAGTGCAGATCCATTCTACTGTCTCGACATCTGTGTTGTTTTCAAATATTAAACTGTGCAAAAACACATGCTCTCCAAAAAAATGTTTTTTAAAAGTTCCTATCGCATACATACATAAAATTGTGTCGGTGCTAAATGATTCATAAGGTGCAAATGAAAACAGGCTAGCTTACAACGGGGGGTTGGGGGGGGGGGGTAGCTCTGTCTGCATTTTAAATGAATGGAGAGTCTTCCAACTCCTGTGTCATGATATCTGACTCTGTGGAGGAGTCGCCAGAGGTGAAAGCACAGCCTGCGTACTGTTTCAGCGCTGGGAGGTGTGAGCAAGTGTAAAGTGTGAAGCAAAAATGCTAGACTGCCGACGCACAAAGCTGTAATAAATTAGCCACTTTATTCTGAAGCAGAAGCGGTCTGCAGAGCGGTGTCTGATTTATGCTATCTTGTAGTGCGAGAACGGCGACAGATTAGCTGTCCTATTCTCAGAGCAGCTATGGGTTCATCGCAGCGGCTCCCTGCCGCTGCGGCTCTCGGCGCTGCCGTCTGTGCTAAGAATAGTCTGCAGGGTCCAGAGAACATCTCGCCTCTGAATCTCCCAGCCTGGCTGTCTCTCCCACCTACCCTCCTTTCCTATCTCTGTACCCACCGCAGAGACAGGCCTCTCTCTATTAGCCACTTCAAAGCATGCAAAAACACAACTTTCATGGAAAATGCACTGGCTGCGACTCATGATGTGATCCGAACAACTTCTCCTAATCTTATTTGCATCAGCAGCATGTACCCCTTTGCATATTTCAAAAACCAATAAAGGATAAGAGACGCATTTTCCTTCCCATGAGGCCCTACCTCCCTCTTTCCATCAACTGTGTTTTTTTCTGTCCCTGCCTCCCTTCTCTCCTCTCCTTCACACTGTGTGCACTAATGTGGAGGCTGCCGGATGACATTACTTGGCGCTGTCAGCCGGCCCGTCTGCTCGCCTCGGGACGCTAAAATAAAATACAGAGAATGAGCGTGCGCTGTATCGACAGCCCGGATGACGTGCATGCACGAGGGACGCCTGGCACAGGGGACAGGATGTGAATCAAAGCGTGCGGCGGATGTGTGAGAAGAGACCCGAGTGGTGTGAGCGTGGCCGTGGTGAGAAGGAGCGCTCGAAGAGGGGAGAGGAGAGAGAGGGGAAAGGGGAGAGGGGAGAGGGGAGAGGGAGGCCAGCCTCCCCAGCTGTGCCCTGTCAATCATTCATGACCCGAAGCAGAGGAGGGCAAGGAGCGCTGGAGTGACAGGAAGAGACAAAGAGGGGGGATATGTGTTTCTGGATTTTTTTAGACTCATGGAAAATAAGCCAAAGAGGGACAAATGAGAAGAGAGGACTTACACCCTTTTTTTTTTCCATCTATGTGTATGTGTGCGCGTGTGTGCTCTCGCACATGTGACACCCTGCTGTCAGAAACTCATAGCCTGAATTCAATGTCCCTAACCCTGAACAAGTGACAAAAAGATAACCACGTTTCACTTCACCGCTTCACACCCATCAGCCCCCCCCCCGCTCATATTCTCTTCCTCATCTTCACCCGTCCATTCTCCCTCTTTCTCTGTCTCTCTCTATATCTGTCTTTCCACGTGGCTGGCCATCCTCTCCGGTGTCCCAGAGGGTGAGAGGCTGCGAGGCAGCTTGGCAGGCTGTCAACTGAGCACTAGAGAGCAGGGAACATGCACGGTTGCCACCAAGAAGGCCCTTACTCCCCAGTTCAGCCTGGCACTGGGAGAACTGGGAGAACAGGGAGAACTAGGGGAACTGGCTCTGCTGTGGTCTGAACAGGCAAAAGATGCTGAGCACTCAAAGGGAGGAGGAAAGGAGAGCTCTTATCCCTAAATCCTACAGCAGGTGGTCCATGACGGGGTGTTTTTTGTTACAAATTCATTAAAAGGGCTCAAGATATAACAAAATCCGACATCTTTGTTTAGAAAACAGCCTTTCTTAGCACTTCAACATGCATCAGCAGGTTCTGCAATACTTTGTATCTGTCTTGTTTGTTTTTGCTGGAAAAACTGTACCTCATCACGGTACATTTAACAGGCTTCCATGAGGGGCATGAGGGCCCTGACCCGGTAATTCTGACTGTCAGGTAATTTGTGCATCGCAGCTCCAACCAATAAGTGACTTTGTTGACGTGCAGCTTCACGTCTCAAATAATAACATCGACTGCTTTTAAACTGTCAGAAATGTTGCTGTGCTAAAAATGCAAGGTCATACAAAGGTCACAGGAATTTGCTCATAGCATCATGTAGTTTCTGGAGGTAGGGGGGGTGCTGTCCAAAAAAGTCAGCATCAAGTAACCCACATGATGTTCACCTTTCTAAGAACCGCATCCGTCGGGAGAAAACTAGCATTATCGTCAAAAAAGAATCAGTCTTTCTTTAAAGGTTCCCTTTATCCATTTTAACAATGAGCAAACTGCAGAGATGCTTATTTTACTTTTTGAGTTTCCCCACTGAGTGGTTCATCTTCTCGGTAAAGGATCTTTGCAGCGGATGCTGACTGCACTGTTGGGTAGAACCAGACCAGGCTCAGCAAGACCCGAGCAGATTTAAAAAGCTTGAGGATATAGTTCATGCTCAGAACCACACAGCAAAAGCCACCCTTAAAACAATACCTCTAAAAAAGCCAGTGGAGGATCCTCTCTGTGGGTATCAGGAGATAAGCCTTAAGTTCTCAGCAGATGTTGATAAACAGTAAAGCTGAAGGCCAAAATCTTTACTTTTAAATGGAAATTAATTTGATACACTGCTAGGAATGTTGACACACAGACAGACATCGGATTGTCGCACAGAAAGGGGGCTGATAGCAGAAACAATCCTATCAACTATCATTTTTCTAACTGACTTCTCCCATGTTTAATACGCAGACTTAAGTAATTGATTATATGGCAAAAAGAAAAAAAAAAAAACTATCTCAAAACATTAGATTTTTAAAGAGCCGCAGGACACTATGGCTTGAATTTGTGATAAGCACTTTTTCCCTTTGGTCTGCCTTCAAAAATGCCGCCACATCACACAGCAGACTCATCCCAAAACAACATGACACTCCGCCGACCCGTGCTCCCTCCCTCCTGACAGAGAGAAAGAGGAAGGGAAAAAAGATGACAGCAGCTTTAGATCTGACATCAAACACTGGCGAGAGAGTGGAAAAAAAAGAGAAGGTGTTGGGGGGGGGGGAGAAAATGGTTACATCTCTGCTGTGACAGCTTGCTGAAGGAGCCTGGCAAATGCAGAGTAATTTCTCTGTCCTTTCCTGCTTTTTTCTTTCCCTCCCTTCTATCTATCCATCTCACCCTCTCTGTGTGTTTCTCTCGCTCATCAAAACCCAGCGCTGATTAGGATCTCGGCGAGCCACGTGTTTTGGATAGGATATGAAAACACGCGGAGGACCCAAGGGGTAAAATGCAGGGATTAAAGTAGCGAGGGAACGCAGGGTGATAGCAGTGCCGCTTCAGACGGGCCTGTGCCGCTGCAAAGGCTCCGCGCCTTTTGCCTTGCTCTCTGCATTCACACACTAATGCATCAAGGCCATTTTTCATTTAGGCATGGGGAGAAGAGCTTTTATGATGCTACTTTGGAGAGAAAGACTGACAGAGAAGATAAGGGAGGGGGGTAAAGAGTGTGGGAGAATGAAAATGTAAGAGGAAAAAGCAGAAATGCCGAGATAAAGCAGATGACACACTGCTAGAATGTTATGGAAGGAGGAAAAACAGAAGAAGAGATGGCTGACAGATAAATCAGACAGAAGCGCCAGTGAGCGTTCAAAGACCGCGGCGCGGCCCCTCGTCGCAGACTTTAAACGTATCAATTTATGGAAAATATAATGGCTTAATTAGACTTCTTATACTTAATTTAGCTCTGCTCGCAATTTCTCCCCACACTCCCGAGGCTTTTCCAGACTATCTGGTAAATTAAACTGTGTGCACCTCCAGCAGTTTGCCTCCATTTGCAAATGTCTATTTATTCTATTCTTGAAAGCGCGAAAGTGCTGTGAGGGAAGCAGCGATTGGAAGTCAAAATTGATTTGCTTAGGCAGAAAATTTAAAAAAAAAGCAACCTAGGGTGGCCCACACCTTTCCCTGTCCCCTCAGCCCTCCTTTCCACTCAGCCAGAGATGTCCAGATCTCCGCAACATGCATGTGCTCTTCAGTAGGCGTGGGTGGAGACGTGTGAGAGAGTGCATGATGCATCGTGGCTGCTGCTTCGCTGCCCTTCAGCACGAATGCCAACTAAACCACAGACGCATACGGCTGAAATGGGAACATCAGTGACGCAGGTATGGAGGCAGTTGAGGTCACTCACTGGTAAACTTGACGGGCGGTCATGAGAAACACCGTCCTCAAGGTTGGCCTTCCCAGAATTCCCTGGGGCAGGACCCCGGGCTCCGTACGTGTCCTGCTGGGCCTCCTAGATGAGAAGAGAAGCATTAACAACATATGTTCAATACCTGAGGACTCCTAAAACCAATGAACATAGAGCCAGTGTGTTTGAGTGATCTACTATACTGGCTGCTGTTACCACAGATTTACGCGTGTGTGACAGTAACTAAAGGCGCGAGTGTAGCGGGGTAAATTAAAAACCAATAAACCCTGTTAGATCGGGTAACACACAACAGCGCGCGCACACACACACGCACGAGGATATACAGTACGTGCAGGCTGGAAAACATGCGTGCCCGCACCCAGCAGAAGGCTGCACTCCCCAAATCATTTCAACCAAATCCCAGCCTAACCGCCCACTAATCCCTGAAACACACACATGAATGCACAAATACACTCCGACACACACACTCGGTCCTATTGTTTAATCTGAGCCATTTTCCTTCCCTCTGTAATCACAAGCCTATCTAGTGTAAACCAATTTTCTCCCCATTGTCAGAGGTGTAGCCCTCTCCCTCTCCCTCTATCTCTCCATCCTTCCCTCTCTCTCCTCTTTTCATTCGCCACGGAGGTCGTTCCTCTGCCGTGTTAAGCGTCGGCGACACAATAGCGACTTGTTAAAGAGCTCTGAGTGGAAGGATTAGCGATAACTGATCGGCGGGAGGATCACACGCGACATACAGAACGCAGATGCAGCGCTGCGTTGGGGTTGCTCGACGGCTGGGCTTCCAGCGGCGTTTTTGGCTTTTTGCT
>CAAE01015019.1:5220427-5240799 GCA_000180735.1 Tetraodon nigroviridis
ATTCCCTTCAACCTTGGTATTTGAAACACCAATGACAGGGCTCAATTGTGTGTGTGCGTGTGTGTGTGTGTATGTGTGTGTGCGTGTGTGTGTGCGTGTGTGTGTGTGTGTTTGGGGGCAAGGGCGCGAGGCCAAAGAAAGGACTAATGGCCTTTTAATTAACCTGGTGTGATTAAAAGTGGGGGCCTGCAGAGTCAGGTGGGGGGTCGACAGACAGGAAATGACACACTGTATGCAATAAAAGACAGGCGATCCCAAACCTGACATAATTACCATCCACCCATCCATCTATCCATCTATCCATCCATCCATCCATCCATCCCCCTTTCTCCTAACCAACACAACTTATTCCTAATCAGGGTCACGGGGGTGCTGAAGCCCAGCAGCCACTGAGCAGGAGGTTTCCAGTCAATCACAGGGTGCACACACAGCAGTCAGTCAGTCAGACATTTAGTCAGTCAGACATTCAGTCACACTATTCACTCTGTGTGTGTGTGTGTGTGTGTGTGTGTGTGTGTGTGTGTGTACTGGTGCAGCAGAGAACTCATGCAGGCACAAATTCCACACAGAATGACTGCAGCCGGAATCAGCGCCACCATGCTGCTCGTAGGTTTCACACACACTCAGGCACACGCTGTTTTATGTGGGAACTCAAATTTAAACAGAAAAGGTTGTCAGGTGTTTAGGCATGTGAACGGACCGGTCCACTGTGAGCAGACCCAGCTGACTGAATCACAGTGGGTAGTGTTTGTGGGTGGGGTCTGTGGTTCTGGCAGCAGGTTCGGCCTCAGAACCGTGCAAGAGCCATGGCTCAGGGCTGTTTCCATCACAGTTTGGAAGCTGTCTCAGACGCTGCAGCACTAACGGAGCTGTTTCCACCACCATAACTAGACAGTTATTCAGTTTTAGTAACAAATCCATGGCCAACTTTTTTCCCCTGCATGATTTCGCAAATTTAATTCTGTGACTCAACACTGACAAGCAGCTCATGAACCTTACTGAGGAAACCCTGAACCAATAGAAGGAGCTGGATCATAGGTGCGATGTGTACAGGCAGTCTGGGCTCCTTGTCAGCAGGGGGCCATTCCCTTGAGTCTGCTCCCAAACAGGGAGAAGAAGTAGTTCGGGGTAATAGAGGAAATGACTGCTAGGATCAGGAGAACAAATGGGGGTTCCTAGTGGACTAAATGTCAGAGGGGAGAACTTCTATCTCACACCAGTGCTGACATGCAGACACAGCACGCGTTTCTACTCTCTGCTTCTCGAAAATCAACCGCTGAGAGCTGGAGCCACAGGATGAGGTAGAGCCTCGCAGCAGGCCTGTCCTCCGCTTTACATGCCCGAAGAAGAAAAAGACGTCGCGCCGCTGACATAAATTCTACAAATCCGTAGAATGAAAGCAGTCTTGTTGTTTTGGTTGTCACAAATTCAGTTTCTCACCTTCGTCAGTTTAAAAATAACTGTTATGAAGCAGCAAGAGCACTAACGGACCCTGATATTTAAAAAAAAAAAGAAAAAAAATATTTTTTTCTAGCTGCTGGGATAATATGTATTATGCACTTATTTATATATTTTTTCCTCCGAGTCTTGGAAGTCTTTTTAGCCGGCGCTGCTCCCTGCAATCAGATGAGGTCGCAGCAGTGCAACAGACTCAAAGAAAGACGGCGTTACCGCTTTCGATTTGTTACAAAACCAGCTAATAGCGGTCAGTTGCAGAGCAAATTCTGTGTCAGAGACAGCTGGAATGGTTCCATCCGCTGGAGGATGTCCTCCGGCTGGGGTTAATGGGACTGGAGTAGTGGGAAGGAACTGCCGAGAACGCCGGAAGAAGAGAAGAAAGAACTTTCCAGCTTGGCTTTCTCAGACTAATGCAAGGTCAAAAAACGGAGGTCAAAACCTCTGTGACATCCCAGTCAGCCGTGAGCCGACACTCGCGTATGCAGGCGCACACGTAAGCCGTCCTTCGCTCCTCGCATCATGTCTCATTTTAGCCCCAAATCAGAGACAAAGGTCACCGTTTGACCTTTTCACAGTTCAGAAATGCTGAAGCACATGCTGATGACTCACAAACCACACACACACACACACACACACACACATAGATGCTTAAACTTGTACAAGCCCAAAGAGAAAAGCAGCAGTGAGTTGCAGTGTAGTTCCAGTAAACTACCTACAATCAGCCTAGTTTTTTAAAATTTAACCATAAAATGTTTAATGAGAAATGCTTAAAACAAATAAAAAGCAGAGTCTAAAACTAAATAAAGCCTATTCCTCTGGACTTTAAATGTTCATTTCCACACCTGTCCTGCACCAACATTGTCTAATTTCAGCAGCGACTCTGCTGAAGAAGATTGTCCTTTAACCGGCTTCCTTGATGAAGCTCATTTCCCACAAGGAACGAAAAACAGCAGAAATATGAAATGAAAGTATGTGAGCTGGAAGCATATTAGGGAATGGAAACAAGCCATTTTGTTCTAGATTTTAATGTAAGCAGACAGAAACTTGGAGGCGTTAGTTTGAAGCCTGTATATACATCTAACATAGGATTCCTTGAATAATATGAAAGAGAGCAGGATGAGAAAGCAGGATGAGAGAGCAGGATGAGAGCATGATGAGGGAGCAGGATGATGCACTCGGCCACAAGCGTGTGCTGATTGGACCGTGAACTCACGCAGCAGCCGTGAAACTAGCTCCTCAATACCTACAGCCGTTGACATGGCAACCGCCACAAGACACATCAGCACAGGTGAAAGAGGACGGCAGCCAATCAGGCGGCTCCTTCAGAATTACCTGGGGTCTGAATGTGGGCGTGCGGCACGTCGTCCGTGATCACGCGTCAAAGCGGGCCAAGATCTGAGCGTTACAGACGGGTTTTTTTTTCTTTTCTCTTCTTTCAGGTAGGCAGCGACACTAATGCGTGAGTCATCGTGTTAGGAGAGGAAACAGGAGCAAAGGCAGCACTAAGTGTGAGACAAGAGGCACACCGGCTGGAATATTCAATCAGACTGGTAATCACAAAGCCAAGAATGCAAAATTTCTTTTCCGACAAGCTGCTTTTGTGCTCACAGACGCTTTTTGCTCGACTCCGTCTTGTCGAGCCCAATATTCTCGCCTGTTAACAGTATGACATTAAATTGTTGTTTAACCGCTTGGACCGAGACCAAAAGTACTGTTGCCAAATGACAACTGGTACGGAAGCTAGAAACACCCGGCTGCCTGAGCGCTGAACTCTTGGAGAGAGAACAGCGCTCGGAAAGACTGCTGGCCTCTGGTGCACTAGCCTGTTGTGGGTCTGTTTGCTGGGATGAGTTTGCAGTTTACTGTCATACACAAGCATCACGTGGAACCACCGACGTATCAGTCTCCCAGTGCTGCAGCTGGCTTACGATGTGTTGCAATTAACGATAAAGAAAAATTGTAGTTATTAGCTATGCTAGTTCGTGTTTTTGCTCACGATATGGTGTCGTTTTGTAAGCACAGAATCAAAGATGGTGAGACTTGCAGATAATGGATTGCAGCCTTGATATGGTGTGAATGATGTTAAACTTCTCCGTCAGTGTTGGGTGCTGTTGTTGTTTACAAGACTACGCAATAGCATTTCAATCCAGTGATATCAGACGTCCAACATGTGGCGCAGTCACAGCACCGCGAGTCATGAAACGCAACCTTGGATCTGGTCTAATGCTGGATGAAAGCAGGCCCTGACATGAGCTTTGTCAAATGGCTGTTTTCCTTATCTTTCTTTTCCTTTGGCGTTTCCTACAGTACTTTTCCCACCCTGCTGCGTCTCTGCCCCCACGCGCTGGGTTCTGTCCTGATCCGGGCCAGAGCCGGGGGCCAGAGTCGGTTCGTGCAGGCGAGCAGATCTCCTCGGCTGCAGAGTGGATGAGAAACACATGGGCAGCTTTGCTCAAAAACAGCCGTACGAGGCCGAAACTTCCAACGGGAAAAAAAACAAAAAAACATGAGCGCCGTGAGGAACGTTGGCACATCGAGCAGAAATCCATAAATGTTGAAGCATTGATTTACGCAAATGTGTTTGTGTGTGTAGAAAATGTTACTGTGCTATCACTTTCCAATCTGCGAGAGTGCTTTATGGCCAAATAACCTTTTGTTAAGTGTGTGTGTGTGTGTGTGTGTGTGTGTGTGTGTGTGTGTGCGCACGAGTCAGATTTCTCTAAAATATCGCACATAAATATTGCAGGAGAATAATATGAGACGTACAGTTTTGGTCGCACACACACGCTTGTACATAGGCACACACACACACACACACACACGCACAGACACACACTGATTTTTCCAATCCCGGTACCACTAAAATATTAAAATACGACCCCTGAAAAGGGATTTGGCTGGAATCGGTTTCCTGCTGATTTTTCAGATTTTACGAATGTTTGATGTGTGTCGTGTATCTTCCAGAACTGATGTATTTATTCACAAGTCAGTGGAAAAAAAATAAGAAAAAGCTTGATCGTCGAGGAAAGCCACTCGGCTGTTTTTCAAGGACTCAGCGTCGACAAAACAGATCTGTCAGGAGCTGCAGAGAAACATGTAAAAATAATGACTTTTTTTTTCCTTTTTCCTGGATCTGGATGAAGCGCTGGTGTTTACCGCCTGGCTCAGGATGACAACAAAGCAGATATAGCCCGATCTGTTGATCGCTGGTCGGAAATCTGTCTGCGTTGGTTTTGTACCTGCTGCTGCGGCGGTGGGCGGGGCTGCAGGTAGGCGCCCTGGGCTGGGCCTTGAGGCGTCTGCTGAGGAGGGCTGAAGTACGTCGGCGGTCCTTGCTGCCCTGTCTGTTGCGGCTGGTTGTAACCTCCCATCCCCTGCTGGCCGTACGGCGCCACCTGGTAAACCAATCAGATTGAGAGCAGTGAGGCGAACATCAGGACGTATATTTCATGGCAAAACTGCAAAGATGAAGAAAAAATCACTGAACACAAACAGAATGAGAGGAGCTGAATATTAGCGCTGTGCCGAGTTTGAGCTGGACACGTGCACAAGGCAACTCCAAGATAAACTACTTTAAAACATCTATAATAACATTAATAATAATAACAACAACTGGCACTGGTGTGTTTAGAGATGAGAAGGAGGACGGGGAGTCCGTGGAACAGGCTGGCAGCAAGACAAACAGCCCAAATCCCCGTGTTGTTTGTTATGACTACAGACGGCACCAGGTGTTCCTTCGCTCCTCAGGGTTTCCAGTGGAAGCTGGGAATCTCTCACACATGCACGCGTGCCAGAAGCGGACTATTAAATAACATTTTATAACCGCCTCGTGCGCACTGATGAGATCTTTTTTTCTCTCCGTCATGCGGCGTTTGCGTTTCAGTGGTGTTTACGTGCACACTCATGTTGAGTTATGGTTATAGCTCCAGCAGGGCGTTTAAAGGAGCGCTGTACTTGACTCGGTGTATAAGCACAGGTAGAAAATCAATTTATCGATCATGTCACTCTACCGCGGTGGGTTGGATTGTTTTTCCTGATGAGTCTGTTGGGTCAAAAACTTAGCGGTCAAGCAGTAACATAGCTAGCATTCAAATGGTAGCATGATGAGCATTGTGTAATGCAGAATGAACAAGCCTTTTTCCAGCAGTGGACTTTACTTTCCATCTTGTTTTGTTGCTCAGCTTCTTTTTCTGCCAATTTAGTTGAATGTTGACCAGGCAGCGAGCTCAAGAGTGTGCACAAACCCCCATTCAGACAGAGTTAAGTCTGCCTCCCTAAAACCTAATTTCTGCATTTCTAAACTCCCTTTTGCCAAACACTGATATAATAATGTTTTTTCCCCTTAACATCACGTAAAAATACCAACTGACAAATAACAATCGCACAGCCAGACCAACCAAATTGAATTTGGGGACACTCAGGCTTCCAATCTTGGTTCCTGAAACACTCTCGCTCTCTGTCTCTATCTTCTATCTGAAGTGGTAGCGTCATAAAGATTCCTTCTGATGGCGAGCAAGGAGCTGCAGCTCCACGGCGACTGCCATGAGCGAGGGAACACATTTACAAAGGCCCCGCTGGAAATAACGGCCAGTGTAAAACAGCAAAATGTGATCCGGCTGCAGAGGGCAAGAGATTAATACATCTGAAACAGATCTGAAGAGTGGCTTTTCTGAGTGGGAGTTAAAAAAAATCTTCACTCAGCGGCAGCAGAAGCTTTTTGATTTGGTGAATAGAGATGATTGGACAATGCAGAATATGTTTTTTTTTTTTTCTTCAATGGGAATCTGATTAGACAAGACAGGTGTGTGTGAGAGAGGGCGAGAGTGTCATTAGGCTGACGAGACAGACAGGCAGGGTGAGATCGGCCCGGCTGGCGGGGAGGTTAATAGCATGGCCCCGTTCATGCCAACAGCGCCACTGGATTCATTAGCGCCAGCCGAGGGAACACACACATTCACACACGCCTGCTGCATTCCTAGGAATTCAACCTGTCTGTATGTGAAACGAGTAAAAAAAAGAAAACAGACATCAAGTCCTTTATAAACCCACGCCAGGGTGTAACACGGAGGGGCTCCGCTGGAACACCACCGTGGTGGGATCGGAAGGGGTGCAGATCAAAGCCGGAAAACCGGGGGTGGATTCTTTACTTAGACAGATGCAGTGACAGGCAGACAGACAGATACAGGCAGACAGTGACGGATGGACAGAGGTGTGAAGAGAAGCAGGCGGAGAGATAGACAGAGCGCTGCAGAGGGGTCAGTAATAAACTAGAACTTCTGTTCTCTCTTCAGCTACCAGGTCAAGCTGCTGATTAGTTCCATGTAAAAATACATCTGAGGCGAAGCTATGGCCGACGTGCTGGAACAAGAAGGAGGGAACGTGCGCTTTCTGCTCTTCTATCAAGGTCAAAAAAAACCACTCTGATTTCCAAATTTGCACATGTGTAATAAGCACGCAGCCTTAAGTTTGAGTGTAACTGTTATTTCATTTAAATGAGTCCTGGCTATCACGATACCATTAGCATGGCATCAAAATGTATGTCATGAGGGTTCCATGAGGGTTTCACAGTTCCAGGAAGGTAGGAAATTCCAGCCAGTTTTTCAGAAACAGACCAGTCAAATGTTTCACCTTCGAGCTGAACTGCTCTTTTAGAGAATGTACCAATTTCCACCACGTTCAAACGAATGCGACAGCGGCAGAAGTGGGTCAGCAGGCAATAAGGTAAGCAAGCGGAAAAGATGGACGGAAAGACAAATGAAAAAAGAAAGAGAAACGCTGCCAGTCAGTCAAAACAGCGCGAAGGCGGCAGGCAGCGTGCAGGTCTAACAAGTAGCAACCTGTCACAGCGGCTTTGAGAGGAGAGAAAAAGTCATTCGAATGCAGCTTCTGTTTGATCGCTGGGGGCGATGGACTGAACACACTGTACCAACTAAACACACACCAGCCTGCACAAACCAGTTTCCCTGACTGGAAGTATGCCGTGTGACAGGCTGTAGTGTTCCTTAAACAATAACACAACTGAGAAGACTAACTAATAACTGCTGGGTGAGCTAAATATGACCGTTTTCTGCCGGTTTCCCTCCACGCAGGTGTGTGAGAACAACAGAGCCATTTATCTGGAAGATCTTAGCGGGCACACAGTGTCAAATAAACGCCTGTAATGAAATGACAACAGATGTGAGGTGCTGCAGAGAGGAGTGATGCAGAGGAGACATCCTGCGAAGCAGATAAATCACGGCGAGTACAGAAACAGCGTGATGAAAACAACAGCCTTGGTGGCATATTAGGACACTAAATCTAAAAGCAACTCAATCAAAACTCTATCGAAATGAGGATCATATGAAAAAGGCAGACAAAACCGTCTCCTTTAGCGGGGAGCAGAGGGAGGAAACAGTCGCATTAGCTCGCATCCGTGGCTCGGAGTATGACTCAAATCAGTCGTTTAAAGGCCTTGCGCCGGACGCGGCACCGCTTGTAATTCAACTGGGTTGGTGACCAACAGACGGAGCTTTTTTCTGCGTTTCTGTCAGGGGCCGTTACAGCCGGCTGGCTACAGGGAGCAAGGGTGGGCGCTCTGAGCGACAGATGGGCCCAGCCAACCAGAGCACTGAGCGGTGCCGCCACCCATGACAACCTAAACACACACTGCAGCTAGGTGTGACAGGCAAAGGAGCGCGCCGCGCCGCTAGCACCCCGTCACCATGAGGCAGTCGTTCTCACAAACGAGCGGCGATACACAGGAAGGTTTTAAAATAACAAGCAGGACGCGCTAAACTAGAGATACAGCAGCATCAGAGATGATGTGTGGAGCAGAGGCTGGAAGTTGATATTTGCAACTTCGGAAGTGCAGAGGTGGAGGCGGGAGGTGCAAAGACACGGGGGTAATACTTCCCACAGGAATGCCAGGAGAGAGTCAGGTAATCGATTACATTAATGAGGTGGGACCAGACGCATCAGTTTCAGCTGCATTCTGTCAGAATGGCATAATTACACTTAAAAGGGCTGTCTGCACACTCTAGGGAGCACGCACGTCGTGGTGTCTCTGTTTACAACAGTGCATGTCATCAGCCAATCACACCACAGCATTCGATTTTGGCATGTGGTCAGAAAGAACAGGAGAAATTCAACCAGGTGAAGGAAAAAACTGAAAGGATGATATTCCAGTGAGGTAGCGTGGCAGGGGACCAGCGCAGGGAGAAACGGGAGCGCTGGCCAACGTGCGCCTGCACCCGAGCAGCGTTTGCAGCAGCAGCAGCGTCTTTTTCTGGGGCTGCGGCGCTGAAACGTGATCCAGATCAGATACTTTGCTGTCCAGCTGCATCTTTTCCTTGAACTTCAGGTCATCTGATGACAAAACGATGATTAAATCACCTCCTAGACGTGAGGAGACATCAAACAAAAAGACAGTGTTGTGTTCAGCAGTCACCTGAAGTGACTTTACGCTGATGCAGAAATGGTTTCAGTACCCTGGCTGCCTAATTATCCCTAACTGGTCTGAAGGGTCTGGTTTCCATCGCAGTTTCAGCCTTCCTGGGTTTCCTCTGCTCTTATTTAATAAAACACAAAGAAATAGCTGCATTTTCTTTTTGTCCCTCTGTTCTGTGATGTATTCTATCCAGCATTTGTAGCATTTCTGAGCAATTCTCTCCTCTGATTGCATCTTTAATATAAGGATAATTCCATGTTAGAGCGTATCTGTCCATCATGCCTGCAGCCACGAGGACACCAGACAACAAAAATAAGATCCGCAGCATCTTTCTAATTTAGTGCGCATCAGAACGCCGTCTAAACGCATCAAAAGGCTGCAGCGTCGATGACAGTAATCTCCTGCTTGCGGTGCTTTTGCAGCATTAGGATTTGCTGTCTGAAACTCTCACGCGTCTGGGCCAGAGGTTATCATTACAATCAGTGACAAAACACACCAGCTCCATCATCTATGCGCGTCTCTTTCACGCCGAACGAAGGCGTGTGCGTCGCAGGCCGAGGCCGGCTGCACGAAAAGAGGAGGCGTTAGGACTGAGGGAAAGAGGTGTCGTGTTTTCAGGCTGCTGATGAAAAAACATGGAGGCGAGGATGGGCCGTGGTGTTCTCATGGCGTTCTCGCACCTCTCCAGTCTAGGGTTACCCCTGCTTCGGGGCTGTCCTCTTTGATCACCTTTCTGAAATATACTGGGGGGAGGGGGGATATATCAGATTTATTTTGATATGACAGAAAAGATGAAAAGTTGTCTGTCTGGCCTGGCATCAACACCGCCGTCCCACCGTCAGTCACTAAAGTAAGCAGGCTGGAAGTCTTTAGGCGTTTTTCTGTCTTTCTATCATTAAGAAGGCTGCCAAAGGCTGCGCTCTGCCCTGTCTTTCTCCGATTTTTTTCCTCCCTCTCATTCTCAGTTTTTGCCCAGATCAATTGCCGCCCGGCCGCGAGCAGCAGTGCTGGTGTTGTTCCAGGCGGAGTCGTAATGGAGACGTTTGGAGAAGCAGAGCGGAGCAGGTTAATGCCTTCTGTAATGTGTGTGGAACAGCCATTTATTTTTTCTTCCCATTTCCTTTTTTTTTTTTTTTTTCTGTGAGAGCCTCTGGGCCCTGTGCCACCAGCTCCAAATGTTTTCCCCTACTAAACTTCTGACCTCAATCTGTGGCCAAGAGAAGACAGAAGAGAGGGGAAATTGGAGAAAGTGAGGGAGAAAAATAAAACAAATGTGATTTGCTGGAAGTTTGAGAATGTGGAAAGAGGGAGAAAAAAGAAAGAAGAGCAGCGCTAAAAAGTTTTTTTTACATACATGGACTATTTCAATGTTTTTATTGGAAACAAAGCTGATTAATAGACGATCTAACCAGGAATAAATGCAGCCTTGAGAAACGAAAGATAATTCAGACTTCGATTACACCCAGTGCTAGAAGAACCAACCGTCACCTTTTAGCGTCTCTCCCATTGCTAGTTTCAGCTGGACGGGGCTCGTTTTTCACCACTCGTTGTGATAGACATGCTCCGACGAGTGTAGGAGTGGTGTCATTCTCTGAACGGGGCGCTCGAGGGGGTTCATGTTGAAACACGGGGGAAATTAGCGGCACGGAACTCGGCGGCATTTGACGACGGTGACCAGACGGCTGCAGAGATTTCAGGTGGAGCGTGGACGGTGCGGTCATTCTACGACCAATGGGTGGCCAAAGCAGTCCAAATAAACAAAGAATGAATCAAAGAAGCGTTTCCCCATGTCGTCCCTTTTTTCTTTGCAGTCCTGTCAGCAAGGTTACCTTTGATTCCCAGTGTGTTCAAGAAAAAAAATGGTTCGGTTTGGGAGAACTCTGCCAGTAACAACGTTTTTCTGCCATTTCATCGTAACAGAACTTCTATGCAACACTTCAATTGCAGACAGTTACAGCTGCCATAATTTAAACGATCATTCTTTATCATCACATCACATTTTCTTTTTGCAGAATGAGAGTCAATTTAGTTTTAGAACTGACTGCAGACTTTCCATCATCTTCATCACATCCTCTGTCACTGATCTGATCGTCTGAGAGCTGGCGAGTCGAATCTAGGTAATATCTCCATCCCAGCAGCCTCTGTGATCTGTTTTCAGAAGTTGATGGGACGTCGCTTCTCTTCACTGATTGTGTCATACGCAAAGAAGCCGGAACGGAGCTGACCCGCGTGAGAAATCTATCCCTAATCTGAAGGAAAGTCAGACGAATTCTCAATGAGCCAATTAGAGCGGCGACTAATCCCCTGGTAACTCGTCAAAGATGTACAGCATCCCTTCCTCTCCCCTCTTCCCAACACCCTCTGCTCTGCTTTAATCTTGTTGCTCTTTTATCTCATCAATAGACACATATAGAGCGCCGCAGACATGTCGTGCCACGTCTGGATTGTTCAAAAACGCCGTGTTTGTGACGTTTTACGCCGCTTGTTCATGTTCAATGCCAAATTACATTGAATACAAGCATCACTCTGCCTGTCTGAACAAACAAGTAGCTCACGTAAAAACTCAAATTCCTCAGGTCAACAAACGTAGGTTGCACTAGAGATTTCTTTGGGGCCACTGCAAATCGATACAAAGGCTCGCCATTCTGTTCTACTTCCTAATTGGCCCGACATGCACCGTGCACACTTAACATTGGAGTGTTTGACAGCATCACTTTTTTTTCCTAGTGAGATGGGGAGGAGCTTCCCTCCCCTGTTCCAGGTAATGGACCCACAGCATCATCTCCATGCAGCCTCCGATTGGCTGAGAGTCTCTCGGCAGCGGCGGGGGTAATTAAAGTCACAAATGAGAGCGGGCTATTAGATCCGTTGACGTGCATGGGCTAGCCTGCCAATTAATTGATCCTAAAACTTGATCTATTTTGCAGCTGCAGAGGAACCTTGAAAGAATCAGTCCAACCGCACAGACAATATCTTTTTAATTGTTTGGTGGAAACGCCCGGGCTCTCCGGGGTTGGGAGAGAAACGTGTGTGAGACACCAGTGTGTGTTTGGTCGAGGTGTGTCTCTTTAAGAGTTTCGAGTGCCTCTAAAACAGGGAGGGGTACAAGGAGGCTGGAGTGTCCCCTTTGTACTGCTACCCCCTCCTCTTTCACCATCTTTCCTGGCAGAGGGTCTGATTTATTGGAGCTTTGTGGCCATCCGTCAGAGCCGGCACCGTTGGCTACATTAACCCCGGAGACAAGCCCAGCACTCGGGGGCCCCTAAGTGCTTCCAAGTGGCCCTCAGTCTCTCTGCTAGAGAGGAACCCCCTGCCTTGTCTCAATCAATGTCATAAATTACCCATCTCCCTGATGTCAATAGACCACAAGATGATGTTGGGATGGGTGAGTACTTTTAGCAGCATTTTGTATTCATAAGGAGGCTGAAAAAACATTTTCTGTATTACTGTGCACGTTAGATTAGCAATTAATTAAGATTAGTAAGTAGTTAATAGATTTTAGCAAAGTAAACACACAGATTTAACTGGGTTTCTTTTTAGCAGCTTCCCTAAATATTGTTAGAATTGAAATCCATGAGCAAACAGACAGTTGGCGGTTTGCAGTAAAGGTTTTCCTATCAGTCCTCCCTCGTTTCACTCATAGATGACTGAAAAGAAGCAGATTGTTAGGGGAATGAACATAGTTTGCAGGAGATATAAAGTCTGACAGAATAATTTTTTTTTAGATGGGAGCAAATCAAAACCAAAAAAAACATCTATGTTGCTTTCTTCCTTTGGAAAAACAAGCCTACTCCACTGTTGTCTGTCATCCTGAATCGCAGTCTCGCTGATGCTCCCTCCATCTCTCCGCCCTTTCATGACACAATCAAACCCCGCACAGACGGAGGCAGCACTAACTCTAATTACGCCTGTTCTAAGCCATGTTGAATGGTTCTCTTCTTTTTTTATTCTCTCTGAGATGTCAACAGAGAGATCAGTGTCTGCGTTTGCCTTCTGAGGCTGAATTAATGATACAAATGTGTCGGCACATGTCAACGTGCACGCATGCGGCTGTGCGAGTGCTGAACAGACAGTGAGAGTGGCAACGTTGGGGTCCGAATGAGTAAACAAGTTCCCCTATGAAAGATGACTCAGCCTACACCGAAAGGTCACATACTGCCTCTGGACCACATGCAGGGCGCTCGCTCACAGTGCACGCACACAAACAAACACACACACACACACACACACACACACACACACACACACACACACACACGCACACACACGTACACAAAAAGGCAAATAAGTTTTACACCGATTGGCTGAGATACTAAACTTCTACATGACAAAGGAGGTAAACAGTGTTATCTGCAGCACTCACGGCGTCAAAATAATCACAATATTCATTTTTTAAAAAAAAAGGTTTAAATACTTTAGTTTTCCTTGAAAGAAAACATCTGGAAAAAGTTGAGTCAGTCTCAATGAAGACAAATGACTGCTGACTCTACTTACTCAAGGAAATAAATGGGTTTTAATAGAATTGTTGGAGATTCGGTCTACTTTGGTAGAATCGTACAAATGTATCTTATTATCCGAGGTGCTGGGTAAGTTCAACACACACTCAGCGCTGAAGAAACATCATGCTGAAAACTTGTTTAATATGAGTGAGGTTTAATTTTAGGAGGATTTAATCATAATAATGAAAGACATTAAAAAAGGACCTTTCGTTTCTCAAATAAACCCCATACACACACGCAAGCACGCAGTAGATAGGTGTCCAGGCTTATCTCTGTTGACGTCACGTTGCCTGGCAACATCCCAGCATGCTTGGCTATGACAGGCTGAGGTCTGAGCCCTAAAGCGTGATGCATCATGGGGGATCGCGTTTGCTGCATCTTACATCACCCGTGACCGCGCTGACACAACCACAGCGTTGCTCTCGGCTCTACCCAGGATACTCAGTGACGTGTGGGGTTAAAAGCGAGGCGGTTCGACCTTACCTCCGAGCGTCTCCACAATCAGCTCTTTTGTCGCATCGTTTGATGTGCAATTAAAAGAGGAGATATGCGTAAAATTCCATAATATAGATGATTTCCAGGCCTCCTCGCTCCCAAATGATCAGGGCCCTGACCGCTCTTCTGTAGGTGAGGCTCATTACTCTCGACTGGGACTGTGGAATTAAACCTCCTCCTCCAAACTCATTATTGTGAGCTAGATTTCAGCGGCTGCAGATCGGCGATGCAGCCGTGCCGCCTTTAAAGCCAGAGACAGATGATTAGAAACTTTAGAAGCACATTTCCCATGGCTACCGCCACGAAGAAGAACTAATTCTATTTGAACTAATTACGTTCCATCGCGCCACGCTCAGGCTGTGAAATACGCCGGAGGATTTCATCACAAAACAGTGCTGGTGATGTATTTCTGCGTCTGTTGCCATCTCAACGTCATTAAGTTTTGGCATTAGTCTCCACGAGCAGCATGTCTACACATCCACACTCCCAACTGTGGGTATTTTATCCTGTGAAACTGCAGCGAGGGCTTAATACTGTCCATGTCATCAGTGGAAGTGATGTCATCAAAACGCGTCAGACAGGGTTGGGAAAAAAAGGCTTGTGGTGGGTAAACAACCAGAAATACACAATCGCTCTATATATTAGAGCTGTTTATAGTTTGCTACAATTATATGCTGTCACTTCATTAACAAAACAATTACTGTTTGTTTTTATTGTCATTGCAATAGCATTACTATATTATTAAATGTTGTTACAACCCTCTGTGCACGATAATATAAAAACATTAAGCAGCTACCGTCTTTGCAAATAAAAAGCCTTGTTGACATTTCTACTTCATCTTTCAAACTCCACCCGTCTTGTCCAAAGGTGTCTCTGTGAAGGGCCTAGGACACGGCCATAATTTACTGCCCGGTTCAAACGTTTTCAACAATCTCCTAATGCACATAAATCTACCGTTTCCTTTCAAGGAGTCGTACATTTTCATCACTCCTCTCTGCAGGGCTGTCATCCCCGGTCATCCCGTTTTGTTTCTTTTGTGAGTTACAGTCCTCGAACGGCAGAAAATCTCTTTAAGGTGTCGACTTTTCTGCTGTGCAATGCAGAAGTTGTTGGGGAGACTACATCTGCATGTAAATACAAGTGCATTACGCGCCAATTTTCTCTGCATGTGTGCAAATCTGTATTTCCCTCCCCTCCAGTCACCTATTCTCTACCTCACTCTGTTCACTAGATCACCAGACCAAGATGACTATATACAACCGCCCCCCCAACACACACACGCACACACACATACAGTGAGGTGGGTGAGCTGTGCTTCGTTTACTGCGCAGAAGGCAACATACGCGTCATTGTGCATGCACCACCCGTGTGCAAAAAAAGAAGTGAGACATCACCAGACATCAAGGTGTGGGATGAAAATATGATGTCCAACAGACATTTGACGTGTAAAACTGGATTAAAAGGACGTTCTGAGGGCCGCTGAGGAGTGTGCAGCTCCTTCTTCACTGCGTGCTGCAAGTCACATGTGCCACCATGGAGTCAGGTTTCCCAAGCCGGGGGCCATGCATGTGTTGACATACCTGCTGCTGAGTGTACTGCATGCCGCCCATGGCCATTTGGCTCCTCCCCTGCATGGTCATTGGGTATCTGTGCGGAGGCGGTGAGTTGTAGGGCTGGCTTGGTGGATAAGGTGTGCCTCCAGGCTGCTGCGGGGAGGAGTAGGGATTGTTGGCCAGGCCGTAGAGCTGCGAGCGCTTCATCGCTATGAAGTCCATGGAGGATACCTGCAGAGGTGAAGAGACAGGTAAATGTCACCGTTTCCTTCCAGGCTGTAACACTCATCCAGACACGCTGACACATTCTGATTGGCTGAGAATGGATTTGCTGCCATCTGTCAAGTTGGAAGCACAGACGGCCACTTAGCGCGCGCGGTCTGAAACCACATCCCCCATTGAAATATTTTCTATTTGCAAAGCACGAGGAAGCTTTGAACAAATGTCTACGGGCATTAATAAACTACAAATGGAATTAAGTAAGCAAAGATTTTTTTATTGCGTTGCTACCAGGAGAAAAACTTTGCTGGAAGAGGGCCAAAATGGAATGATTTAATTAAAACCTGGAGCCTGTATCTTTGTTCCAGTGTCTGAAAGTTGTTTGAAGATGCTGTAAATGCTGTTTAAAACCAGGAAGAGCAAAAGCAAAAAAAAAACCAAAACTGCTGTGGCAACAGCCCGGCAATGAAAATAATCACTGCAGCGCACCTTCTTCTCACGTTTGCGGCGTGCAACGATGTGGACGGACAACACTGATAACTAAACGACCTTCTGATCTCGTGCATGAAAACTGAAGAACCAGAGAGTGTGTCCAGGCTTGAGAAGCACTTTCGGGACTGACTTCAGAGCAGGTCCAAGCAGCCAGGGCTTCTGCTCTCCTTAACCACCCGCATATAAAAAATACACAAAATGGAGTGAAAAAAAAACAAAAAAAGCATTGGTGTCAAGGACAATTTATTCTATTTTAAGTATTCCAAGGCCTTTTAAAGAGGTTGTTTGGGGTCTGGGGAAGCTAGTGGAAATTTCAGTCTGCGAGCTAATGCTAATCCGTCACCCGTGGCGGTGTTTGTCTGTCTGCCGGGAAGATAATGTGGGCTTCTTCTATCCTTCCCTCCCTCTGCTTGTGCTTTCTCACTTTTGTCTCCACTGTGTAGGATTGTGTGTGATTTATGACATTTTGTTCCAACTGTTTCTCTCTCTCTCTCGCACACACATACACACACAGTGCCAGCTCCCTCCCTCCTCAGTTACCTCTCTTCTCCCCAACTCAATATCTGCTGGTCTGGTGTGGAGGAGAAATTGCCGCTGCCTCATATTGCCAAGCTAATATCAACAAGATATGTTAGGGGATGGGAGCACTTTATTCAGCAGGTTACTTGTGGATGGTTACGGCGCTCTAGATTTAAAGTGGTTCTGTCTATAGAGGCATGTGTGGAAGAGCTGGGACTGTTCTAAGAGACTAAAAGGGAGGGATGGGTGTGTGGGTGGCTGGGGGGAGACTGTGTCAAAGAGATGGAGAAATAAAAGTCATGAATGAACTTCCACAATTGGTGCAAATCAATGGGCTGGTGCAGACTTCAGTTTGGGTCACGGGGCTCCCCCGAGCCAGACGTCCACAGAGCCACGCCCACGTTTGAGGCAAACATGACAAAAACGTCTAAAACGACTAAGGCGAATCGCTGTCGACAACCACCAGACAGATGCCAACTCCTTGACTGGAGAGCATTAATGTCCTGCAGGGCGACTTAAAGTCAGCAAACACACCTGCAACATAACACAAGTCAATAAGATGATGAAATTTGCAGTTTAGTAAATGCAGCCAAGTGTCTGCGGCTCCCCGTTCATCAGATTCATCAGTCCCTCAGACGCATGTGAATCCTGATTTAATGACCTTTATATTACTTAAGCAACACCAGCTGGAAAACCGCGTTCTGGTCCACACATGGTCCATGTCGTCCACACACGACATTTTCCACACCTGTCCATCAGGGTGGGTCATACATCTGCCCTCGGGAAAAGTTCTACTAAATGAGATTTCAGGCCACTGCAGCCTGTTCCTACAGAGCTTTACACAGCCATTAGGTTGCAGGCTTGTTTACTTAAAAAGAAAGATGAAAATGAATTGTGTTTGCATCAGCAAAGAGTACGAATATAAAAATAAATAAATAAAAGAGGGAGGAGACTTGAAATGTGTTTTTTTTTTTTTACTTGAAATTATTTTTTGCAATGTTTTTTTTTCTTTTAGATTGCCATTCTACAGTGAGGAGAGGCATGAGACAATAGTAATTCAAGACTAAATTTAAAATTCAATTTATGAACTCCTCTTCAGCGTTTCCTCTCTCGTGAGCTTCTTTTCCGGCAAAACAAAGCCATTAAAACAGAACATGGGTGGAATTACTGTGGGGTGAAACCTGCTAAATTGCTTTTCGGAGCTCAACATTTTTATGTTGCCCCACAAAAAAAAGAAAAAAAGAAGATTTAACTCTTTTGCTTTAAAGTGCTAAGTTGTTAATCAGAGGGAGACAAAACGTTTCAAACAAAAGGCTCAGATATGTGGTTTACCAGACACACACTGGGATCAAACAACATAAAACAATATTGGTTATTTGTTATTATTCCAACTTGAGTTGGCATGCTGGGAATTACACACACACACACACTGTGATCTTGCAGCTAATAGCTATTGCTACCCATGTCCTTCACACTAGATGACCAAATCAGAAGCTGTTTGTCATTTTAGTTATTTTCTCTCACTCTCTATTGCTCTGTTTCCCCCCCCACACACACACACATGCACACAGAGGAAACAATGCCAACAATACTATGCTTTGTGTGTTCACAGTTAGAGTTGGAGATGTTTTCTAGTGTGTTCCTTCCAGGCTACAAGGTGCTTTATTGAAGCCTTACATCACAGCTGATGGTTTAATACTGTCTAACAGATTGCTCCTGGTAGATGAGTTACCGTTCCTGAAGAATCATTTCTCCCTCTGCTACACTGAGTATTGTTGCTCTAAGGCTGAATGTATTTAGCTAGCTCGGTACCCCAGAGACCCCTGCGTGATGTACGAAAAACATGATTCATATTTTCCAACTATTAGGTGTAAAGACCTATTTGGTGCTCATATTGCAATGAAACTGCTCTGAAAAAGGCACCAGACCTTATTGCATATGAAAATTGGCCCCCAGATGCCTTTTTGGTATTGATTATCTTCCCTTTCCTTGGAAAGGACTGTTGTAGAAAGCGGGCTTTTTATACCTGTGTAATGAAATGGTTTTCAGCCTGTGTGTATTTCTGTAGGAGAAACAAATAAGGATAATTATTGTCAGCAGATCCCCTTTTATCCTCCGTGCCGCTTCTGTCTCAGGGGACCCGACATGCTGCAGCCAGAGTCCATTGGTCTGCTGGGACAATCAGCCCTCGCTTTTTATATGTTCTTATATATACCCCGCAGCAGAGTCGTTCTCCAGTTCTTATTACACCCAGGGCCTCGGAGATGGCCGTGGCCAGCAGAACAAAGCTGCGTATTTCAGCCATGCATTTGGGAAGGTGGGGATGTGTGGGAGAGACAGAGACTGCAGCAGTGGGCGAACGCAGCTCCATATTAATGTGTGCAAACTCAGTCTTAATATATATCAAAATTTAAAATTCTCTGGTATTTCTGCACACGTATACATGTTTCCATGAGTTGTGAGTCCGATCTTATCTGCTCTAACTGCGGTGTCCACCTGAATCTGATGATGCTTTCGTTTCCCTCTTCTGTTCGGCGATGGATGTAACCAGACGAAACATTTCCTAGCAGAGAAAAGGATGCAGCCAACATTCAGGAGCTGTGTGTGTGTGTGTGGGTGGGTGTGTGCCACAGAAGCAGCAGATAATAAGCTGTTGTTAAGCGGCTGACCAACGTGCTTTTGTGTTTGCTGCAGTGCACGGAACCGTTCGCTCCCCTCCTACACTGTCCTCCTAAGCCGCTGCTCGGTGCGCCCTCTGCGTTTGACACCAATATTTACATTGCGCGCGTGACCAAACGCGCACATTCATATTAGAGCGCTCAGAAACTCAGATTCTCGTTACCCCCACCACCACCACCAACCCTTGGGGGATCCTGGAAAGTTGCGGAGCATTTGGCTCATCACGGGGAAAAAAAGAAAGAGGGCACGGGCGAAGGGAAGGGGAGGGAGGGGAGGCTGCTTCATCTGTCTCAAGTGAGATTGGGGGCGCGAGGGTCACCAAAGCCCTTTTCCTTCGCTGAGACAGAAAACGAAGGAAGAGGCAGGGGTGGAGAAAAAGATGGAGAAAAAAAGAATCCCTCAATGACAAAACGAGATGTGATGACATGCCTGCGACACGCCAGTACACAATGAAAACAAATAAAACGCCATTGTCTGCAGACACGTGCGAGAACTTTGGATTAAGGCGTCAAATCTCTTTCCGGGAAGTGCTGTCAGTCAGAGTTCCGCCGTCGTCCGTCAGAAGCTGATAACCAGCACGGGTTTGCATTGAGAACTTTCTAGAGCAGTATGTTTACAGACAGATCAGGAAACGCTGAAGGCCGATCAGCGCCAGAGCCTGGCCACTTTCCTTGTCTTTCCCCGCATCTCTTTCCTGTCTGCGGTGACCCTGGGACAGCGCAGGGATGCTGTAAAACCTCGCTTTCAAAGAAGGGCAGAATGAGAAGAATGTGCTCATCTCTGAAGAAGAAAAAGAAAAATAACAAGAACTCTGTCTGGCCCAAACAGAGAGATGGGGCTATTTGCATGAAAATGCTGCCCTTTTACTTCTGTCAGGAATTAAACCCATGCCTGCTGGATTTCCCGTTATTCGAGGAAAATCACCAGCTCGGCTAATGGAACAGCACTGGAGAGGAACTGCGTTTCTGCAGCCTGGATAATTATGAACCAGGTCCCACATCACCAAGTGTGTTTATGAAACAGCAATGGTTA
>CAAE01015019.1:5259418-5297008 GCA_000180735.1 Tetraodon nigroviridis
AGAGAGAGAGAGAGAGAGAGAGAGAGAGAGAGAGAGAGAGAATGCCCATGTGAGGGTGAGTGTGTGTGATGGGCTATGGTGCTATATATGCTTCGGTGATGATGCAGTGGGGGTGTTTTTGTGGAAGATGAAGCAAGATTGGCTGAGACAGCAAAGGAGGTAAAGAGCTAGCGATTATGAACACGCAGTCTTGAAGTGCATCAAATTGATCCATAGTCTTTTCATTTCAGGCTTGGATAAATAACAGCATTTGCATTGATCAGTCTACAGCGTCAGACAAGATGGGCTCGGGACGGTGCGCGCACGCGGCCACGCGAGTGCATCTGCCCGCCTGCACGGCTCCTGACAAAATTTGCCTCTTATCCCGCCGTGCTCCTCGCAGAGCGGAGGGGCCTCAGCAGGGCCCTACACACGTCCGCGATGGGGAAAACGTTCTCAACAACACTCGAGAGGAGTGGATGCAATTGTGTCGGCCTGTGTGCGCAACACAGAGAATCGCAGAATTCCCAGGATGCGGCACGCTCTATTTATGTGCTATGAAAAACATGAGTCAAAAGGAAACAGAAAACAGCTCTGCTCTACTTTTACTGTCAGCCATCATGTGAAGTGTGAAGGGGATGAGAGTGAGGCACAGACAGGGAGAGCAGAAGAGAGAAGAGAGATTTCCTTCATACACAGATAGTATCAAGATGGTAGCAGGGGACCGAGCTCTCAGACACCCCCAAACATGCTTCATCCTCCCTCCGCCTCCACCCATGCCTGTCATTGCTCCTCTCTTCCCCCCCACCTCCCGACTAGAGGAGTGTGTGAAGTGTCCCCCGAGAGGCAAAGATTCAAAGACGGTATTTACAAGATCCACACCGAGCCCACTTTTAACTGCCTGTGAAGAACTTCTCCTGCCGCCTTTGATGTACGAACCTAATGGGGACGCGCACGCCGCCAGTCATTGCATATGTTAGCGAGGCAACGGGAGCTAATCCACTAGCCTTGTGAGGTCGTCGGCTATATGCTGCTCGAAGTAAACGAGCACTTCAGATGCTGTATGTTTTCTGCACGTTGCTGCCCTTGGAATAAGTCACCTTCGGGCGGTATCTATGCAAGCAAATTAGCAATACTAGCAATTAAAAATAAAAACAAGCTCATGCTGGACTGAGTCCAGTCGTGATCTGATAATAAAGAATATTGAGCTACAGAGGAATTCAAAACCAGCGATATCATCATTTATCTATTCATCCGTGCTGGATTTCTTTTTGAGCCAAAGGGCTTTTTGATAGGATCAGCATCAACCAAGAAGTTAGCAAAGCTGTTTCTTCTGAATCCTTTAACCTCCTGCAGCCTGAAGCCTGTCTAAAGCTGAGTTTTTTGTTCTGCTTCCGTGGTACAAGAGTTCCATTCAGAGGAGGGAGGACTGACAGATGGACAACAGCACAAAAAAACAACAAAAAAATCACCTGTCAAGGTAGAATGTGCAACTTTTTCGTTTTAATTGAACAACAACTAAAAGATTGAAGCATTTGTTTAGAAAAAAAAAGAAGAGTGTTTGGAAGGATTTGGATTTGAGCTAATTAGGTTTGTGTTTTGTTTGTTGTTCAAGACTCATGATCAAAGTGATATTTCTCCAATTTGTGTCAGCTCCAGAGGAGAAGAGAAGAGAAGAGAAGAGAAGAGCAGAGGAGTTTGGAGAATGCTGCCTTTTAATCTCTCCAGGTTTTGGTGCTGTACATTAGGAGCAGTAATCAAAACAAAAAAAACAGTGTTGATCAGAAATTAGACAAAACAGATGACTTCTCAGTAGCAACAGCACCTGGCTCTGTGTGTGTGTGTGTGTGTGTGTGTGTGTGTGTGTGTGTGTGCGTGTGTGTGTGTGTGTGTGTGTGTGTGTGTGTGTGTGTGTGTGTGTGTGTGTGCCTGGTGTGAGGAGGGCGAAAGCAACATTTAAAGTAATGTGAGCAGCTTGACCCAGGAGCTGAGATCCACTGCCAGTTTTGATCCAATCTAATATTTATGAACTTCCCAGATATTTCCTTTGCTGTGCGAAGCTTCTTCCGCGTTACACAGTGATGTCTTGGAGGGGCTGTGGCGAAGATCAAACAACAGTGCGCGACTGAAAACACAAGCCTGACTGGTGATATGTGTGTGAGACGACCACGACTACGACCACGACCCCCCTCTCAGCGATGATGCCCCTGCATGTCTTCACGCATCCACCTGAAGAAGAGAAGTTTTCAAAGTCTCCGCAGAGCCGTTCGAGGCCGTCTGACCAGTAATGGCCCCCGATACATTTCACTATCTCTTCAAAGGAGTCAAGTGTTCTCAAACATGTTATTTGTGCAAAGTGGCCTTGTTCCAAGGGTCTATTGTTAGCCTAATGGTGGGTAGATGACATGAAGACTCTAATTATGGACACCGGCGATCAGCCTTGATCATATTGCGAGCAAAGTGGGTAATTTGCAGCTGTTGTATGAAAAGGGTAGAGAGGATGGTGAGTAGAATGAGGATGGGGTTGTGTGTGTATGTGTGTGTGTGAGTGCGTGTGTGTGTGCTGGTGCGTACAGTATGTTTAGATTGATGTAATGTCCGTTACCCTGATGGTTTCTACACAGCCGATCACCATGTAACAGGACTTTAATGGAGACACCGACTTACACGTCCTGCCCAATGAAAAGGAATGTTCTATTACATTATGGGCCATCAACAGGTGATTTCTCACCACTCGATAGGCTTCAATGAAGTACACTCCTATTTCATAAAGTGCCTGCACGGTGCAACTTGAGTGCCCATTTATCTTATTTAATACAGATATGACGCATACGGTTGACCACCACTTATAGATCGATGGCTTGTTTGTCGCTATGCTTACCATTGCTCATGATTTAAAGAATAAAAAATTGACTGACAGGATTTGATGTGAGCATTTGAATGGAAAAGCAATAAGGCTGGAACGTAACTGGGCCGTGTGCGCGATATCGACGCTGAAAGTTTGGACACCATTCCGGGCCCGAATTAAATTACATATAATGATGGATACAGCGCAGAACAGGCTGCACGGGCGCCAAAGCAACTCCTGTGCCTATTCTGTCAACAGCCAAAATCAAAATCCCTCTCCCCGGAGTCGTCTGTCCAAACAATTAAAACGGAAGCTCTTTGTAGCGTCGCGCACAACATGTCAGACGGGGAAATAAAAGGAGCCACGTGCGTCGGGGCGGCACGCGCCAGGCTATCCTGGCAACCCCCACGGAGGCAGCGGCGTACCACAGGCGCGACGGCGCTGTTCAAATTTTAAATATGTTTTGACACCAAATCAAGAGTCACTCACCATTACGGCAATGATGTCCCCCTCCTTTGGTTTTCCCGTGTGATCACTTATTAGACCCCAAGGTGAGGAGGCGGACCGGCGCCACGGCGGAATATTCTCTCTGCACTTTCTTTGCCCAGTTTTTGAAGCAGATCTGGGAATCAGTTGGCACTTTTGAGTTGTCATTTCATAGTAAGATGGGAGCTCTGATCTCTTCATCTCTGAGGCTCATGAAAAAGCCACAAATGATCAATGAGGATTCCTGCGTGACTCACCGGGTTTTATCTGCCTCGGATTCTCTCCTATGGAGTCCAAAGCCGGGTTTGCCGCCGCTCTTTCCTCTGATTACTGCTCCACACAAGATGTGACATCTTTGTGGATGTTGAGCTTTTTCAACCCTCTCTGAAAACACAATGAATCGGATTATCGTCCCTCTTCTATCTGTTTGAAAGCAGGAGGTTTGAAATGAAATAAATTTGACCAATCTGGTCAATCAAACGGCCCCAATCTCATCTTTTTGTCATTCAACAATGGATTTATGTTGCATGTAATGTATTTTCCTTTCACATCAATATGCTTGAGTAGCTTTAAACATAATAGAAAGCGAGACCATTTCATGAGCTTTCACTGTAGTCTGGGCATTACCCTGAAGAAGAAGAAATCCCTAATCTCCTACCAAACAGAGGAGAGTTTTGCTTAAAGCCGGACCCCAATTATGACCAGCCCCAAATTAGCATGTTTAACACTGCAAAATGTTTTAATAAAGTATAAAAGCAGGGCGGCAGGAAAACAAAAGCCGACTGGGTAATGAGATTATCTCCGCCAGGCGCCCAGTGCACATCATTGTAGTTCAGACAAATGAAAAAGATTATAAGTCACATTCAAAACAGAGTAATCCGTGAAAGACTCCTGATATGATTACTTTCTATTACGTTTAGTGACTGAGTGCGATGGATTTATCTGCAATCCTGAGGAGTCTTTAAAGTGTGGTCAGACATGAAGGCAAAGAGCCACTTGAAGATTAGTCAAATCCATCTGCGATAAGCTTCAGCAGTTTGGCCACAAACAGAAAACCACATAAATCTGAAGACCAGATGATGTAATAACTTGTACGACAGCTACAGATCATCCTTGAAGATGGGAAAGGATCATAACAAGGGGAACGCAGTCACTTGTGGTGCTAAAAAAATAATCAAATCAATTAACCCTTAACAGCTGCTTTGACTCTTGACGTTTTTCTAATCTGTGATGTAGGTATTACTTTTTTTTGGCAGATTTTGGCCTTCTTCATCCCTGACCTCCCTTTAGTTCCTGACAAGGTCAAACCTCTCCCATTAGGAAGAACGAGACCTCGCCTTTTGCCGGGGAAGTATCCAAGCCGTACATCATGAAGGTCAGCGGCTGCATAATGAACTGGAAAATGTCAGTTATAATACTCCCAATTTAAATAGTGAATTTTCTGCCAGAGTGATATTTACCCCACCACGCCTGGAGTGGAGAGTTCTCTTAATCCAGTTTGGTGTGTGAAATTGAGTCATATGTAACAGGAAACGGATTTCCTGGTCCCACAGACGAGTTTATCTGCTACATTCTACTTATACAACAACCAAACCATTTCATCCAAGCAAAACATGAGCAGGAGAAACTATACCAGCCTCTGCCTGGTGCAAAGCTTTGTTTTAAGAGTGCGCTAACCACTAACCTAGCTCCAATACTGCCAGTAAATATCTGTTGTTAGCCTGCTTCAGTGTTGAGCCTTTAGATCAGACTCATCTGACTAAAGATGCTACTCCTGTTTACGCCAACATGGCCAGAAAAGTTTTACAGTGACAAAAAGAAACCTCAACTGACACTGAAGACAAGAAAAACATCCACTGAATAAAGTAATAAATGCATGATTGACATTCCCTTAATGCCAAAATAAATGTCTTCTAAAGTGACATTGCAATTACTAATTATTAGTCTGATTATTCACATTTCCCAGCACATTGGCACGTCAACAGGAATGTCAGGGGCTGCATAAATTAGTGCGAAACTAAAACAGGAGCGCTGACAAGGCTGAGATGACAAAAGGGCATCCAAAGGAGAATGTTAATAATGATTCCTCTAAAACAATTTCCATTAATTTTCAGCCATCCCACCAGGGAGTAATATCTGCATGCCCGAGGCAGGTTTAAATTGCATAGTCTGCCTGAGAGAGGAGACAACGACTCCCCGGCGTCCAGCTGCTCTCATCAGAGCAGGAAGGCTTGACAAACCCCCACAAGACTGGTGCCACATTGGTGGAAGCCAATCTGTTAGCGCAGCATCGAACTTGCAGACAAACGTGCTGAATAGTCTCAGTCGGAGATGATGAAACAAGCCAACAAGAAATAATAACGCAGGAGAGGGGTTTTATAGGACTTCTCCATGTTTTACTCGTAGTCCACTCATTTCGTGTTCTGACTCTCTGCCAGGGTTTGTGTCAGCTGGACATGGGGTCGCGCACCCAGTCCGTGCACGGAGGCAAAGCTGGGGCCGCGAGCTTTGTCGAGAGGAGAGGGAAGGCAGCCAGCGCGTGTCACACATGCTACATGGGGAAGCTCCTTCCCCACTTTGCCCCAAAAAACTGGTTCTGCATCCAAGGGGGCATCGTGCATCCTTTCACAGCCAGCGTAAAGTGGCTTGGCTGGGTGACACCGAGCGGGTCTCCCGAGTGTGGGCACACCTGGCAGACTGTCAGCAGACGGGAAGGGGGGGCACGGAGAGAAGGCAAACAGGGGGAGGGAGAGCAGGGGAGGGGTGGCGCTGTGGGAAATGGTCAAGCTTTAAGGATAAAATGCTTTTACATGTAGCCAGCTAGTCAGCAACAGTGTCTGAATCTGCATGCATTGGAGCGACTGTCCCAGCCAAACAGGGATGGATAGGACACGATCACATCACAAACCACACATAAACAAGCCACAGCAAAATGCTAACATGAGGCGAGAGCGATCTGACAGCCATGTCCCTCTCATGTTTTGCATTCTAACCCTATCTTTAGCTGTGTGTGTGCATATTCCCCTCCAGTTAGTAAACACCAGTTGTCATATTTGTGCATGAGCATATCAGCGCTGCTTTAAAAAAAAAACCTCCAAAAAAACAAAAACAACCACAACCTTTTAATTACAACTCTAGCCAGTCAACAGAATGTAAATGCACTTTAAATATGCACACATGACATTGTCTTCATCACGAAAGCATTTAGCCTCCACTCATATTTTTTTCATTTTCTCTAAAGAATGCCACCTGGTGGCCAGTTCTGACGTCCAATAACACCAATAAATCTGACCAACTGTCAGCTCTGAGATTTAGATCGCATAAAAAAAAAATTGGGGGGAGAATCTGAAAGCAAGCATCTGTGTTTCCAGCCACACACTCCCACATAATCAAACCACCAAGTGAAAACAAAGCTTCCTCTCAGTAAAACTTTTCTAATATTCTGTCCGTCGCCAGCTTCTCTCTGCGCCTGGACGTCTCATTTGCAAGTGATGGCCAGAAGAAGAAACGACTGCCCACCAGCGGGGCCGCCAGAGAGGCTCGCTGGAGAGAGTGTGTGCACACACTTCCAAGTGTGTGTTGATTAATATCGGGAGGGCAGGCCAGCACTCAGGCTCAGGCTGACGGTGAGAGCGAGAGGACAGTTCTTTTCACTGCCATCTAGGGAGAAAGTCTGCTGGTGGAGAGGGTAATGAGCCAGAAACAGGCTGAGAGGAGAGAGGGAGAATGCTGAGCGGAGAAGAGCGAAGCAGGCGCAAGGGGAGGCCGCAACATTCTACCCCCGCCCCCACCCCCATCCCACACCCCACCCCCTCCACTTCACATACAACCTTCAGTCAATTGCTCTTTCCCACATGCTGCCATCCCTCGCTCACACACACCAAGGCAAGCACCATCAAGATTCTCTCTTTTTTTCTCCCCTTTATTTTCACCCGCTTGACGCTCATTCCCTCCTTTTGCTGTCTGGCTCCCTGTCTGTTCTGGTCAACATCACGCGCTAACTTGAAAAATGCATTTGCTTTTCAGGTGGACGTTGGCCACACACGCGTCCTTTACATTCCCGCCCTGATGGAGATTTTTTTAACAGCCTCACATGAAAGTTACATGCTGGGGTTCGTGGCCTTAAGGGATGCCTGCTTTTCTTTTGTCCAGGAAAATGCTGTGGAAAAGAACTGTTTCTTATGGTTTGGGGCCTAAACTGCTAATGCTTAGCATTCTAAACATTTTCTGGGAAATAATGATCAGCGATGTTGTGCCATCTGAGGCGAGTTAGTCATTATCTTAAATGCAACACGTCATACTGCTGCAAACACTTTCATCTAGAACAGGTGGAGCGACTTATAGTAGTGTAAAAAAAAGTCATAAAAGCCTGTAAATCTAAGTGCATGGCAGCATCAGACAACAGTCAGGATGGGGATGGTCTCAGAGCAATAAGCCATAAAAAGACAGCTACAGGAAAAAAATAGGGCAGCATGTGCTTTTTCACACTAGCCAGAGGGCGAGGAGGTGAACAATAGGCCATGGGTGGGGATTAAAGGATGGATGCTGAGAATTATGGCTGGCTGTAGCGTCTGAGGCTATCGTGCTGTCTGAAAATATTAGCCCCTGGATATCATTCATGTGTACCTGTGTTCTTGCTACAGGAAGATTTGGGTAACCTGGGACCAGGGAGGGTGCATTTACCAAGACTTAGGGGGGAGAGAGGGATGGGGGAGGGCAAGGCAGGAAATAACATGAGCAATTTCTTAAATGGAAGGGAGAGGCTGTGACTTCCTAAATCGTCTGTGAAAGACAGGCACCGGGAGGGAGGGATGGTGAGAGAGATGGAGAGCGGGGAGAGGGAGGTGGGCAGGTGGTGAGATGGAGAGAGGCAAGACAGAGAGAGAGAGAGAGAGCGTGAAGCAAAGTGTGAAAGAGAAAGAGGAGAGCAGAGCTTTCGCTGTGGTAAATAGATGTAAGTGGGTGAGAGAGGCAGGCCCAGAGTGAGAAAGGAAGATGAAGGAGAGATGAAAAGATGAAGAGGGCAGCTTTCCCACCAGCTCAGTGGGCACCTCTATTACCCTCTCCCTTTCCCTCCATGGCTTCTTCTGCCGTTTCCTGCCTTCCTCTATCTCTGTGTCCTATCAGCCTCAGTCTGGCATCCTCTCACATCAGATTAGCTCCAGCCCGGAGAGACGATTCAAACTCCTCTGTCAGAGTTATTTAAAACACATCTGACGCAGAGACCGCGCTGCGCTCTGCTCCCTCCCTCCATCTGTCTTTCTCCCTGCACGTCCTTGACGCGGCCCAAACTTGGGCCGAGGCTGCAGCTCAGCTGGGATGCGCGTCACCCCGTGGCACCGAAAGTCACAATCGATCAAAGACGGGAGTGCGAGGGAGGACCTAGGTGTGGCAGGAGGAGGAGGGAGGGAGAGAGAGAGAGGGGGGGGGGAGGGAGGCAGCAGGAGGCCTGCGTAAATCACCAGCTGCAGGAAAGATGACCCGGATCTTCCCAATCACATTTTCTAGAAAGGGAAACTTGAAGAGGGAAAAGGGTTGTTTTTGTCTGTCGGTGAGTCTGGTGAGTATTGTATTCTCTTATCCTCCGTAAAATCAATAAAAATGTGTTATGTGAAAGTAGAACGCTGCAATTCAATTGAGATGTCAGGGAACGCTCAGCTTTATGGTAGCGCTGACACGCGCTTCCTGGGAGTCGGAGCAACAGCTCACACCATGAGCCACTGTGTCAAGGCTTCATCCTCCCTGATGAGGGAAGCCGCTTTGGTGTGGCCCGACGCCGCCCACCGCAGCCCTGGTTCTGACAGAGATGGCTGTTTGAGCTCTCCAGTCATGGCCTTGCTGATGAATGGTCTCCACTGCCAGGAAAAGAAAGGGAAAAAGAGGGCCTGGAAGCCCTCAGAGGATCAATACGTACGCACGGGAGAACCTGCCTCGCATGTTAAAAGCCCCCATCGAGCTGCAGTCCCTCCTGGCTGTCACCTACGCTGTCTCCTGCATCACTAGCAGACAAACCTCTGAGAGCGTGAGGGTGGAGAACATAGAACCCAGAACATAGTCTGAAAGACTTGAAGGTGTAGATGTGTACAGTGGGTGCATATAAAGCTACGAGAAGTGTGTTTGAATGTATCTACAGAACAAAACCATACTGTGACATCGTAATTCAGAGGTGTCATAGGCGATGGAGATCCTATTAATGCGCTCCAAACAATGACCAGGCTAATGAGTTTATAATGGGAATATCGAATGCATGGGAATGGGATTGGGCCTCGCGTTAGCAAGAAAGGGGACCGCTAAATGAGAGCCAACGCATGAAGGCCAGAGGGCTAAGAGCCGAAGACGAATACAAACGGCGAGGGCCGTCGAGGGGGCTGCGGGGGTAGCGGTGTGTGGATGGGGGCGTAGCCAAGCCCAATCAATACACTCCCATTCAGCCTGCCTCATTACATGGGTGATATAGGAGAGCAGGCAGCTTCTCTGAGCATAAATAAAACATTACATTGCAATGAATTATCAGGCCGAATAGACGGACAGCAATTTACTCTACAATGCTGTGTGTTGCTTTGAGTTTTTTTCTTCTTTTTATTATTATTATTATTATTTGCGAGATCGGTCTGGGTCATGGTGGATGATTGTTGCCCTGCATCCAATTTGAATCAACCGAGTGCTAAGATGTAACCCCCCCCTTCCTGTTTGGGAATTAATGAATTAATCAGGATCTGGTTGGCGTTTGGGGGGAGCAAACAGACCAAGGGAGAGAACAGCGAGCTGCAGCAGGCTAATAGCTGCAAAAGGAATTACAGTCAAATTGCTTTGTCTTATTCCGGCCCTAATGCTGCTGAGGACTTTTGTGGCAAGCCCCTCTGTGTGATTTGATTCCATTTGGAGAACCTTATTTTCCTCCTGATCTCACGCATTAAGAACCCTGCTATTCACCAGGGCGAGGAAAAGGGGGGAGGACAGCCAGAGCAATGGAATGGATTAGCGCACAGCTGTGGAGACCGGGCAGGTCAATGTTTTAAATCTGTGGCCCTGTCTGGTTAAATCTGCCGGCCCGTACCTCACGGAAAAACCACGGATCTAAAATGGATGAACAGCTCGGGCAAGTGGTTTGACAATTAAACCCCACCAGTATCCTCAAAGATGAAGTGGTGTCCTGCTAAAAATAAATATATAAATAAATGGACCAAGCACACTAGGCAGCTAGCTAAAACAAACACAGAACCAGAGTTTCCCATTGTTAGGAAGCATTTGCATTGGAAAAAAAAAAACTGGAATTCTACCCATTCCTAATTCTCCACACCAGTTAGAGCCCTGGAGATGTTGATGGCGTGGCCATCCCCTACATCCCTACCAATGTCCCTGCTGGTGCATGTGGCCTTCACTGGATGTTTTGTCTGCCCATCACGGCTCTAACTTGGTGACTTAGCTGAAGAGCCAATCCAGCGTGGAAAACACTTAAAGATGAGTGAGTCAGACAGGACACCGCGCTACGGAATGGAACGTTACCAAGCGCCGCTTGTCTGCCCACAGCGTATCCAGCCAATTATCCCTCTTAATTATCTATTGATGAGATGAAATTGATGTTTTTTGGAGCGCTGATTGAATAATCAGGAATGTTGGACACGCTTATTCTCCTTGGCCGATCTCGCCTGTCTGTCCTTCTGTCTGCTCAGTTGCGCAACATATTCCCGAGGAATCAACAAACCACGTCTGGACGAGGTTTTGTATTTTCAACTACAGAGACTAGCGTGAGCGGACGCGTTTGCTTAAAAACAAACGAGTGAACGGGGCAACCTTCTCCATTCTGCTCTGTTCATTAACCCACATCGTTATCTGCCGGCAGGCTGATCCTCCTCATGAGCTCTGTGTCTAAAAGAGTCCAGTTCTAAACAAAGGAACTCACTAACACCCCCCAAGCCCCAATCCCCACCCCGCCCCACAAAGGAGGCCTATTTTCTTTATATTCTTCTGAAGATGGAGCTGGCGCAGGACCAGACGGGGCTCCGGGAACAGGAGAGTGCGGGACTGGAGTGACTCTGATTGTGCCTCTAATTAAACCCTACCTGACCTGAGTGTTGGGACATCATTACCCCCCCGCCCCCACGCCCCCCACCCCCCCCCCCCACTCCTCTATTACAAACCACCCCCCTTCTCCTCACCTTCTATTTTTCTATCAGATAAAAAATATAAAAATAGGGCCCATTTGCATTTTAAAAAAATTTTCCCGAATAGTCAAAAAAAGATTTGGAAAAAAGACAGAAGATAAAAAAAGCAGGTCGTCCCCCATACTCCCAGCAGTCTTGTGACCAGCAGCTACATGATTCTCCAAAGAGCTCAGGGGGGGGGCTAAGTAAAAAAGGGATAACGCCGGTTGGCAAAAATCTGAAGGAATTTAGTCTAAACTGATGAGGGATATGAAGAAGGAAGCCATATTTTTTTCAACATCCACTTCCCAACCAAAAAAACCCTTACCCCAAAACCACACTCCCCCATTCCACTCATTTTTTTTTTGATTTTTATTTAACCCTTACCTGACTTGAGTGTTGGGAAATAATTAACCCCAAACCCCCAAAACCCCCAACCCCCCCCCCCACCCCATACACACCACCCCGCCCCCCCAGCTCATCACCCAGCAGCAATTACATTCAACTAGGGCCCATTTGCATTTTCACAAGATTTCCCCGAACAGTCAGAGAGAGATCTGGAAACAAGACAGAAGACAAATAAAGCAGGATGTCCCTCAAAGAGCAGCAGTCTTGTGACCAGCAGCTACATCATCCTCCAAAGAGCTCAGGGCGGTGGCATGTAACAGAGGGAGAACGCCGTTTGGCAAATATCGCAAGGGCATCAGCTAAACTGATGAGGGACAGGAAGAAGGAAGCCACCGTGCACGTGCTGGCGTACCCTTCCAAACATCAGAGCTTAACGCAGCAGTGTGGAATAGAGCCGTAACCGTGACTACAGACTTCAGGAGGAAGTGCAGAAGGGCAGATCCTCCATCTCTATTGCTTTTCCGACATCGTTTACGCAGCAGCAGCCGTTCTCACCGGCTCTTATCAGGCATCTGGCTCTCAAATAATCTGCAAGAGGAGGTTGTGACACAGATAAAACACCTTTCTACCTCAGTTCCAGACTTTAATTGGAGCCATATTTTAACATGAACAGCATCATTAGTATTTAGGATTTTTGCGTGGTCACTGATATTGTTTTTCTGTTCCTCTCCTCCTGCGCTGTCCTGGCTGTTTACTGCCGAACCAATTTCCACTCAAGCGTTTCTAATCTCTGCAAAGTCTGTGGAGCAGACTCCGCTGTGAGACGGCCCCTCAGCTGTGACCTGAAACCAGATTATCTGGCTGAGATACTGTGGGCGCGTTCATTTGTTTGGAGATTGTATTACAGGTTTGGATATGAGGCCGCTCCCGCAACAAAACAACCGGGCCAGACCAGCGCAGTTTTAATAACCATCAATCAGGAGGTCAATTAGGGCTCACTGTCACCTCAGAGCGAGATGGCCCCTGGATGGAATCAGCCCGGGGGCCAGAGTCAGAGTGGCTGCTTTCGCCTTTTGTTGGTCCATGTAATTAAATAAAAAAATTAATAAATAATAATTAAAAAAAAACAGCTTCAAGCTCATTTTAAATTTGTCCAAAATTTTGAGCCAAACTCGTGCCAAAACAAAAAGAGAGATGATGCTAATGTAAAAAAAAAAAGGTTCATTTTCAAAGTTGATGTGATTTACCATTAAATCTGTCTTTATATTTTCACCTCACTGGTTAATACAAGATATACAATTAAATGACCCTCTCTTTGAAATTGCAATTACTTTCCTAGGAAATTAATCATATAAAAGGACAACGTGATAAGAACTCCTAACAGGTTATTACAGCTCGCCCGGTTCATTATGGCTAAAAACTTCTCATACCATGGGGAGGGAGCGAAGAGCGTTCTGGAGCCAGAATTCATATTAAGGCAATTTAAAAATATTCCAGGCCGCCTAAATTTGGGGTCGGACTTCTGTGTAACTTAATTCGACAAGATTAATTATACAATTAAATCTAAACTTCTCTCAATTATGCGGAGTAATGCCGCCTGCCTGCTCGGGTGACCCCTCACCTTTTCTGAGGCGGGGGGACCTGATAAGCATAATTTCAACACAGGCGGCAGAAATTGCCACCTATTTTGCTGCCGCGCCCGCGTTACGCTGTCAAATTGTTGGCTGAATGGGTGACGGTAACCTTGACGCTGAAAAGGTAAAATGTTTTCCGCTTCACTGAGCGATGGGACATCCTACGGAAACAAAAGCCTCAATTATTTGCCAGTGATTCTGTAATTATAATCGGCAGACTGGACACTTGAGCGTTATTGATTCGCCGTCAGCGCCGAGTGATTGGCTAATGTCATAATAGGGAGGTAATTTCCTATTATTCGGTGTTGGCTGGGTTTTAGCAGAAGCTAACATTTACCCACCAAGTCCCAACCACATTCTGGCCATGAGTCCATGGCCGTGTGCTGAACCAGCAGGACCGGAGTCACAATAAGCAGGTGAGCTCATCCTCTTTGACAAGCAGCTATTATCAAGACAGGTGATAGAGGGAAACCCACCAGGGACGGGGGCAAAAAACCTGCTTCAAAGACCTTCAGAATCCCCTTTTCTCCCCTCATGCTCCCCCCTATTCCCCTGCTGTCATCATTTTATACACTGTCTCCATGCTTCCTTCGATGAGAGGTGGGGGAAGTGGGTGTAGGTGTGTGTGTGTGTGTGTGTGTGGGGAGGGGTCCACTTGACCTTAATCTGTTCAATAGTGAGTTTCACAGCGATGACATACAACTTTAGAGGTAAAAGGGCAATTGTTTCTTTTTCCCTCTTTTGAGAGCCAATTTGCAGCCTCTGGGGATTTTTTTGTTAAAGCTGTGAACTATTTCAGGTTTGACACCTTGTTTTAAAGTCACTCAGCTTTGAAAGCCCCCCCCCCCACACACACACTTGCACATTTCAGGAGATTCTGCATAAAGTCTCTGCTTAAAACCATTCAGGTATAAAATGATTTGAAAGACTACGAACGCAGTAAAATTTACCTCGGCTGACACCTGCTGTCATGTGACCAGAGACCTAAATGCCCATCTGAAACTGCTGAAGGTTTATTCTTGTAGCTAACTTGTGTAGCTATTCTTGATAATTTAAAGAAAAAAAAAAGATCTGACACATCAACCTATTTCATCCTGTGTGCAAAAAGCTGGAGGCGGGGGCTAAAATGCAGCTAGAATATTTAATTCAGTCTGTCAACAGACAAAACTGCAGTTTAGATTTCCTAATAAAGGCACAAAGCTCTGACAGATTTGCCCAGTGCGCTCATACTCATGGACTGATGCATATTTAACTACGTATAAAGGCAGAGAAATTAGCCATGAGACGAGTCTCGCCGAACCGATGCGAGACATGAATTAATAATTCGGAGCGGAGTTATTAAGTTATTTGTTAACAGTAAATATTCCGTATGTGTCCCTCTGAGCGTGGCTTTTTAATAATTTGGAATTTTTAAACTTTAATGTTTTCACTCCGTTCTGGAAATAATGTCGCTCGGCTGTAATTGATTCTCCCGGCGTGGAGTAATTACGGTGGCTGCGTCGGCGAGCGGGCTGATCGGCGCGGCCTCGGGTGATGGAGGGGAGAGATTCGATGACGGAGAGCAATAACGCAGGAGAGGTGCAGCCTGGGAAAGATTGGCCGACAGACAGACAGACGCAAGCCTCAAACCTCCAACCGCCATCCCGTCTATGCTCAGGGCCTGAATCACTTCGACATGACTCAAGTTCATTTGGACCAACAAAAATGTGCGCGCCTCCCTGCTGGTCTAGCCCTGCCTTCACGTTAGCCAGCAGCCCACCGTGGCCTCAGCAGCAGACCGACGGGAGGGGGGGGGGCATTTCTTCTATCAGGGCTCCCTGTTAATTACTGGCAGTCTGGCTGGTAAGTGAGCCGGGGTTGACGCAAGCAGCACCGCTCTTTAAAAGGCACCATCCCACAACGGTGTGCAGCTCCGTTGTTCAGAGCTTCTCATACCAGGCGCAGATGGACGACTGCCGTTCAGTGAAGAAGCCAGCATTGGCTGGTTACCGCCCTGGAATGGTCAGCAGATTATTAGCTTTCAAAAGTGGACATGGCTGCTTCTGCAGACAGGAAACTAGCTGATGACGTGTCGTCTACATTAACTGGCCAGAGGAGGGCGCTGAGGTGGGAAGCCTTCCCTTGGATGGTATGAGACAGCTGTGACTTAATGGTTTAAGGCCACGCTGGGGCTAAAGATACGGAAAGGGATTCCCATAGATCACAGACGCTCAGAACAGCATGCAGGGCGCCGGGAGAAATGTCAACTTCCTTAAGGGTTACGGCAGTATACACACTCACCCGCGTGCATCAATCCAGGCACGTGAACACACAGGGTCCTGTCTGCGGTGGCGCGGCAAAGCCCGGTCACAGCTGCTCTCCACCGCCTCGGGAGGAATTGCTTCCATTTGGCCTGTCAGTTTGGCCGTGGCTTTTCTCATTTGTCAGAGAACGAGGGCGATCCTCTGGCTCTCATGGCTAATCTGCAGCCGGCGGCTACAGGAGACACACACACACACACACACACACACACACACACACACACACACACACACACACACACACACACACACACACACACACAGGCACACACAATTTCCTCTCATCTGACTGATATAAACATTGGTTCACAAGGGTCTTTTTTACTCTGTCTGGGCCAGAGCAACAAGTCATGAAGGGAGGGAGGGCGCGTTAGCATCCTCAAGGTCAAGGAGAGCACGGAGCACGTGCACGGTCCAGAATCTTGTTATCTATTCTAACAAAATGACACCATCGCCACATAAAAGTAAACGCGCATATATTTAGTAACACAAACACAAAACATCGCCTCCAATGTTCCACCGAAGACTTTGTCGGTCTCCTGCTCACGTGAGCGCTCAGTTAGCGCTTGATTAGGAAGAGAAATGACTGGCCAGGTCTCAGAGAGGGATATCACGGCCCAAATCAACAGCAAATTGCCTGTGCTCATAAACAGAATTCCTCAGTTAACTTCGCTCGCCTTGATTTTATTACAGTACAGAGCCGAACAATTAGACCGTAACAGACAAACAACTCTGGCTGCAAACATCTCACAGCGCGAGGAGACGGAGTGGTCCAATTAAGGGGCCGTCACGTCGGGCTCCGAGGGGAAACATGGCCAGCGTGCTGAACAGGGAAGCGATGCTGTTGTTAGCGGCTGTCGCTGTTCTGGTGCCGATGCTTTCACAGCTTTGCTTGGTTGGGCGTCGGCTGAAGTCAACAGGCGACAGGTTCCTCTGAAGCCAGCTCGTAGCTGGACACACACACACACACACACACACACACACACACACACACACACTGACAACTGCATCTGGCCTTCCCTGAACGTTGACAGCGATGCTCTGACGAGAGAAAGAACAGCGTTCTGAGAACGTGGATTTTCATATTTAAGTACCACAATAGGCACACCTGGGCCGCTCAGGAGGGACTACTTAGCCCTGGAAAGCCTGGGTCGTCTTCTGACCGAGACCCCGATAGAAATTCTGGCCTTTGGAGTTCATTTATCATCCAGCACCTTTTTTAATCAATTTCGTCAAAGTTCTGTGGGACGGCGCTGACGGCGGGACGCAGATGACCTGGTGAACGGTAGACAGGAGCGGCCCATTTGGGCGCAGAGGTGTTGGTGAGGTTTGGCTCCTGTGTCTCCTTCATGAAGGATGAAAGACCTCAGAGTCAATCTGACAGCATCAGAAGGTGTGTAAACACTGTTCTGCCAGACTGACCAGAGCTTCCAGAACATCTAGCTCACCTCCTCCCACACACACCCCGATTAAAGTCTCCGGTTTATAATTCACCGACAGTTACCAGATGTATTGGGGGAAGCGTCGATTGAGCGACGCTCACAAACTTTTTTAAACGTTTCTGATGACAATAATGTATCTTGACTTTAATTATTTCTTAATATTGACATTTCTAATTAAGAAGCGTAATTGGAAAAAGCCCGCGCGCCGCGGCAATCATTTAAACGACCGGTGGAGAAAGAAAAAAAAAGATGAAAAATTATTAATGAATACAGCCGCTTTTAATTGCTGCGGAGCTGCATTCGCAGCATCCTCCCTGAAATGACATGATGACAAATACAAGTGTCGTGTCAGCGCTTTCCTTCATCCCAGCACCTCAATCACAGCGAAGCCATTTCACCGCAGCTCGCAACACTGTGGCAAATTAAAGCCCCATTTCATTTCGCACCTTCATTAATGCATCATGTTTCCAAGGTTACAATCGCCTACCGACACTGGGACAAACACGGTGCGTCTGTGTGTGTGTGTGTGTGTGTGTGGATGGAGCTGCCAGGCCAAACAAGCCGGGGTCGGCACATTTTCATCCCAAAAGAAAACAGATTTTTTCTAACTATCGGAGCGTGCTGGAAAGAGGGGTGTTTCGGCTGCTGCTCTGAGGTGGAGGCTACACTCTCCTCAGCTACAACGTCACAGAACCGGACACCATGACCCGATTGGCCTGAGCGGGTGCAGGAGGGCGCCTCTGGTGGGCGGTTGCGTAAACACAGTACACATCCCCCCTCGGCTTCGGAGGTGCTTCAGCAGTGAGTGTTGACACTAAATATTTGGTTCTTTGCTCACAAATAGTTGTTTTTTTCCCTCCTCTTCCCAAACAGAGCAGAGAGGAGGAAAGTGTGCCCGCTGAACATGGCGGGGGCAGCGATGAGGCCTCAGTCTCGCCTCTTTCGCATGCAAATCATATCTGAATTCCTCATTAGCATAAATGCATGAGCAATTTTAAATGCTTTTAATTTTCAATCTCGCCAAGCAGAGGAGTAATTTGTCACTGTCAGGATGGGAGACTAAAGGGGGGACCAGAGGGAGCCGAGGACTTCACACTAAACAGGAATCACAGAAAATTTGTGATTTGCTAATTGACTGATGTGCAGTTCAGTTGCCTCGAAGGTGTAAATAATTCTGCGTGGATTCAAATGGCAGAAGTGAGAGAGTGCAGACGCAGAAAAGAACATTACATGATGCTTTTCCTCCGGGGCGATGCTTTTCTTCCTCCCTCCATGGTTCTAATTTCCAGCCTTTTACGCTGGAGCTCTGTCTCTTTAGAGGAGAACAACTTTAGCACAAGAACCACAGATAATCAACTGGAAATTAAAGCAAAATGACTTTTTTTTTTTTTTTGAGGTTGTTGTTGCGGCTTGCAGAGGCGGTCGCTTAAGGCCACTCAGCGGCCCATCGGATGAACAGCCAATCAGGATGCATTTGAAACACACACGCATGCGCACACACACATCCCTCGCTGGCTAAATTTAGCTGCAGGTAAAAAATATATTAAAAAGCTCCTCGTTTGACAGACCAAAAGCAATTATGCAAACATAATTAGTGTTCCAGGAGACATGACGAGATGAGGGGAACTGTTTACTTCTAAAGGCCTCAGCAGACAGACAGACTGGTTGAGACGTGGAGGTCTGGTCAGCAGCTGCTCACAACTGGATTTCCTCCACTCACCGGCCAAAAATCCCATTGCCCCATTCTTGTTTTTTAAACTTTAACCACATTGAGACGACGCTTAACGAAAGGGAGCCTTTTGTTGTTGCATGTCGGATAAATGACACTTGAAGTATTAAATTGGGGAGACATGAATCATTAATACTGACAGGACTATAAAAATATCAGTCATTAAAAGTTTTTTTTAGAGGAATAGTACATTCCAAATTCTATCACCGTGACTATTTCAGCATATCCACAACAACTGATCTCCTGACTGGAATCTGACTGTGGAGAACTTAGATGGGTGAACCCTATCAGTCAGCAGCTAGAATTTGCAACTCAAACGTTTGACTAATATCATTCAAACAATTAGAAAGCAAAATCCAAAGTCCATTTTGATTTTTTTTCTTTTCACTGAAATGGCTTAAACATACTCCAGCCTAGGGCTGCACATTTAAGATCAAGCAGAGAAGGTTCCATCTCTTTCAGGTCCATGTTTTTACTGCCCCCTCGTGTTGAAAGTATGTGTACAGTCACGTTTTAAAAAATAAACGACATTTATTACATTTTAAAACGTTCGAGGGTTTTACTTGGTCTAAATGTAATCAAAAACATTGTCGGACGTAAGATGGGCACATAAAAACAACACAATGACGATTTTACTGGGGAAGTACGGCAGGACGTAAACTTACTATTCCAACCACGTTTGCGACTCCTTCCACTTCTTCTTTGCAACTTTACGACATGATAGCGTAGGTGTATTTAAGGATTCTCTGCCCTCTAGTGACAGGTTGTAGTACTGCATCTACAGTAGTAGCAGTAGTAATAATAATAACGACGACGACGATGATGATGATGATGATGATGATGATGATGATGATGATGATGATAGTGGTGATGAAGATCAGTACAATATAGGAAATTATTATTTAGGTTGGGTGAGCCAACATTGTCCTTTGTAGTGAATTATAGGAAATCGCCTGTTTACTCGTCTGAATAATGTGAAACCGGGTTTGTGAGTGAGATTTTATGGTTTGTGCGTAGACGTCCCTTTGTCCACTAGATGGCAGCATTGCCTTGGGTGCAGCGCTTGAGCCTTCTCCATTAAGACAGAAAAAACACCCTTCACTCATTTTCAGACACAAAATACTTTATTTGAAGCACTTAGCGATGGATGATACATATCCCACATCTGTATAACCCATTGGATGCTTTATGAGCCCACACAGCACACCCTGAAGCCATCACCTCACACATTTACGGTCCATCACAGCAGCAGGTTCCAATTTTATTTTACTAGCCTGTAAGCACATCCAACCTGGAACAATATTATATCAATTCCTCCGAGAGAGCTTTACAAATATGATCAAACAAGAGTTTGATCCCAGAATAAAAGAAATATCAGTTATTGCAGAAGACTCACACTGTGAAATGTCTAAAACTGGTATAAAACATGCACAGCTGGAAGAAAAAATTGCAAATTTGCAGCACTGTAACAGCAGGAGTTCTTGTTTGAGAGACTGACCCGGCAGCAGAGCCGTGTTTCTGATTTAACCTCTGACCTGCCAGCAGCTGAAGGTGGGTTTGTTCTTTCCCCAGAGAGGTATCGTTGTTTATTGTGCTTTCCAGCTTACTCTCCCTTCAGCTCTCACAAATAAAACCATTTCCCCATTTTTAAAACAAGAATAAACTAAGGTTTTTCAATTTAAATCTTTGGTGATTGAACTAAATGACTGTGTGACATTTAATTTAATGTGAAATCACTTTCTTTTGCACAATTTCTGACATTCCGTCTTAAAAATGACTCATTTAAAAATGATTCATTTTACTTTCAAAATTACCCAAATGAAAATCCTTTACTAGTCCAGTAACCTTCTGAATCATTTTAACAGCAGTAAATCAGAAACGTCAGCCTTTGCAAAGGTTCCATTTGTAATATTAAAAGAAAAGTTTCTTGAAATTGAAGTTTCTGTAAAAAAAAACAAAACAAAAAAAAAAAAAAACATTCGGCATGTTGTTGACCAATTGGATTGGTCATTTTTATGATCACAAAAATCATAAAAGTGACTATTAGTGGTATTCTTCTCACATTAAACATCCTCCTACATCATCTTTCTCATTTGCATAGAACCTGCACCACATTACTACTGTGCATGCGAACGTTCTCTTCCTAAATACAGCTTCGAACAAACCCTCGTCTTCTGTTTCAGAGTCAAACATCTATTCTGAGCTTTACAAATGTGCATCAAACTCAACGAGCGATCCACCCAGAGACACCCGGTGCTGCTGTCTTTGTGTCCTCGTCCACAGTCGGACGTGGACGTTTGCTTCCATTCAAAACGATTTTTAAGGCTTCACTCTGCAGACGCATGAACTGTCGTGCACAGAAACATTCAGCCGCGCGCAGGCGATGAGACGCTCGGGTGGAGAGCTGGGACACCGAAGCTAACAGAAGGATTTCTGCTTGTTCCACTTTGTTGTGCTGTTAACACACACACACACACACACACACACACACACACACACACACACACACACACACACACACGCTCATCAACACTATGTAGCTTTGTCGCTCGTTTCGGGCAAAGTGAGAACGAAGGGAAAAAGGACGCCTTTGGTCTCCAGAGGAGCCACCAGAGGCTCCTGGTGGAAGTAGGCGTCCTCGTCCTCCACCACAAACTTCAGCGTCTTGCTTTTGTTCACGCAGTAGATGCGGTTCCCCACCACGGCGCAGCGGAAGGGCGAGTGGTTGCCCGGCTTCTGCGAGGCGCAATCCTGCCACATTTTCACGATGGTGTTGTACTTGACCACGGTGATGCCCTCCTCGCGGTCGACGTCGAAGCGGTACAGGAAGCTCTTGAAGGCCACCATGTCGGAGGACTTCTTCCTGCTGTTGTTGTAGGGACACTCCTGCCACTCGTCCCTCCTGGCGTCGTACTTGAGGAGGCGGTAGAAGAGGGAGCCTCCGGACACGTAGAGTTCCCCGCTGCAGGTGGTGGCTTCGTGGGCCACCGCGAAGGCGCCCTTGGGCAGCGGCGCCACGTTGGTCCAGCGGTCCGTGCGAGGATCGTACTTTTCCACGGTGAAGAGACACTCCCCGCCGATGGCGTACAGGTGGCCATCCATGGACACCAGTTTCAGCTGTGCGCGAGCCTGGTTCAGGGGCTTGACCTCGGCCCAGTGGTTGGTTACGGGGTTGTAGCAGAAGACCCTGTCGGAGACCTTGCCCTTGTCCCCGTAGCCCTTTATCCCACCTGCCACAAACAGGTAGTTGTACATGGTGCAGATGCCACACCCTTTGGTGCTAATGTCCTCAGGCAGGGAGGTCAGAGGCCTCCAGTCGTCTTCCGCCTCGTTGAAGGAGTAGATCATGTGACTCTCCTCCAAAGAGCCCACCGACAGCGGGCTCTGGGGCCGGCTGCCGCAGCGGCTGGGCGGCCGACTGCCGACGCGGTCGAAGACGTCGTTGATCTCCGCCACCATCAGGGTCTTCCTGCCGTCCATCCTCTTCCTCAGGATCAGGTCCCGCTCAGAGCCAGTCAGGCGGCCGTACACGGCCGGGTCTTTGAAGATCTGCAGGAAGTTGTCGCTCATGAAGGCGTAGGCCGTCTCCTTCAGCTCGTTCAGCCGCTGCTTTTTGGCGATGCTCAGGATCTCGTAGCAGTTGGCCGCCGTCAGCTGCGTCGCCATGGAGTCCACGGCGGCCTGGACGGCGCAGGGAACCTGGATGACCTTCGCCCCCGTGATGACGTCCACAACGTTGTCCTTGCTTACATTCATCTGAGAGGTGTAGATGTAGTCTACCAGCGTGGATAAGGTCTTGTAGGTCACCCCCTTCACCTTCAGGATGTTCCGGGACTGACGAGCTTTGAAGTAGTCGCTCTTCTCCGCCAGCACCGCCTTGTGGGCTTTGATGGTCTGACCCCCGACTTCGATGACCAAATCCGTCTCTCTCGTGGACGAGGCGTTTGCTCCATCCTGACACCCGAGGCCGGGCCGTGAAACAGCCCCATCGCTTTCCTCTTTTGCGGGTGGATCTACATCGTTGGACATCTTGGCTCCGCTGCCGTCGTGGGTTTCGCTGTTTTGCCGGGCGCCGGCGACGTGGTTGGACACGAGCGGAGGGTCGCTTCGGGAGACACACGAGCTCCCTCTCTGGTGATCGACGCGGTTGTTCTCCATCACTTTCCCATCCAGCAGATATTCCTTCCCGAACGCCGAACCCTGCTCGTCCTTCAGGAAGTCCTGGACATAGCCCGGCCCTTTGTCGGGGCGGGTGAGGTCAGAGGTCACGGCGTGGAGGATTACATCCGCCTGGACGGTGATGGACCCCGCCTGGACACGGTCTCCGTTCATCTCGACTCTTTCACAGGTGACGCAAGGTCATGCTGCATTCAAGACCAGAGCTCTGATTGGGCACCTTTCACCTATAGGAGCGAAAACAGGGAGGGGTTCATTTTAAAGAGCAGCCGAGTAAAATTGGTGCAAATGCGCGTGCGTTCTCCAAGGGGCGCACTTTCTCTGATTAAAAGAAGTAGAAAAGGGGAGCTGGTGCTGGCCCGAGCAGCTGTGCTGCTTAATACTCTGCAGGATAAACGTGTCGCTTTCTGTGCGACATCTGCAGCTGCTGTGCCGACAACCCTCGCGCCCTGTCTGCGATATCCGATCATCTGGACACCACCGGGACGCCTGCGCACACTGTATCCATCCGATGGAGGCACTGGGTCTCAGAAAGGAGTCGGGAAAAACGCGTTTCCATCCAAACTCCCGCGTCAGACGGTGATACACACGCGTCTAAACACAAAGGTCCTCGAACGCCTCACGAGCGCTCGACCAACAGTTGCGGGTCGGTGATCGCCTCAGCGCACGAATCTGACTTACCTGTATTTCTGATTTATTCTCCTCACCCCGCCTCCACAAAGCTCAGTTACATAAGGCGGTCGCGATCCAGATGAGCCGGCCCGGTGATCCACCCCGGTGATCCACCCCGGTGATCCACCCCTGGATGGCTTCGCCACGGCGACAGTTTCTTATTCAAGGCGTTCGCCTCTTCTCCTCGAAGCCCCCTCTCACTTTCTGCTCCGTCCACTCCCGCACTGACAGGCTGGCCGGGAGGCGAGGCGGGGGGACGGTGGTTGCAGGTCGCGCCTCCTCCCGGTCAGCCGTCGAACCGGAGTTGCTCCCGGAGTGGAAATATTCACGGCTTCGCGTCTTTTCGACGCAGCGCAGGCGGTCATCCTCAGACCTGCGTGCACGCTGAGCCCTGCTCTGTAATTCTTTTTTTTTTTAAACAGCTGACTACACAAGACCACGCCCATTTCGGGCGGCATTAACCCCGCACCCTCTGTGCGCGCACAGGACGCACGAAGGAGATGCGACATTCCATTACGCACCATCCCTGGGTACCACGATGAGGGCGGAGGGGGAATCCTCCCCCCAAAGCCAGTTTAGATCTCATGAAAACCAACAATAATCATGTCATTAATTGATCTCCTGTGACTCTTTACAGAAGTTACATTAGTACACATTTAAAGGGTGAATGATTTTAAATCAACCCCACAAGCCTGCGTCTGCACCGACAGCCGACACTGAAGGTACCACACACACCCAGCCATCAGTGTGTCTTAGGACATCTTGAGATGTCTTGAGACGTCTTCATAGTTCCAATACATCTCAAGACACATCTATAGACGCGTCTATAGACACCTATAGACGATTTTGCAATATTTATGCGACTGAAATGGACACTCAGTGTCTTCAAGACATATCTTTAGGACATTGAGTGTCTTGAAGACATCTAAAGACACTCTTCAAGTCTTCCAGACACTGAAACCTGTTTGAGCGTTATTCCGTGCTCTGCTTTGGCGTCTTCAAATGTTTGTCTTAGGATGTCCTAAGACGTCTTAATTTACAAAAATGTCTTAAGACGTCTTGATTTCAGTTATTAAGACATCTTACGATGTCTTGGGACACCTTGACGGCTGGGTATGCATTGGTGCAGGAAGCAAATCTTTGAGTTGCCTCTCAGCACATACTCCACCACACACACATGCAGGAACAGGCCTGATTAGAAATAACTCAGCCTCAGAGGGCAGCAGCAGACCCAGGAGCCTCGAACCCACCCCCACCCGCCGTGGAGACCGTGCACCTAACAACTGGTCTTCCCGTATAGAAATAAGAGAAGCACAACAGGAGCATCACAGGAGTATTAACAGATTAGAGGGTGTTCAGCTGGGAGACTTTCATGTCAGATATTTGCAGACCAAAGACCAAAGTCAGCTGTCGCCATGGTACCACCTGGTTCAGGGGCAAAAACAAAGGGCTTCCAGTGGCTGAACTGTGTTTGATATGTAACTAACGCAACAGTTGGACATCCAGAACTGTTGATACTGCCGTTCTGTATACATTAGCATCGGCTCTTCCCTCATCGGGTCATATTTGTGTACGCTCTGGACGGTAAAGGAAGCACAGGCCTCCACTCATCCTGAAAAAAGAAGCTATTTTAATAGGAACCTGATAACGTGGTGAAACCTGGTTGTGCAACAGAGGATGTGGGCGTCACGAGAGAGAAAAGTCCTGACCCTTTCTGTTCGGCAGTGGGAGATACGAGCTCTGAAATCCCGGAAGAGCTGCGTCTGACTGGGCTCCAGCAGGCCTCGGGCGGGTTTCTAGTCCCAGCATGAACTGATGTGCACAAGCAGAGCAGGGAACTAGCTCATCTGCAGAGAAATGTGCACGTTGGTGCACCCCCCGCCCCCACACAGCATCTAATAGATTATCTGATGAAAAATATATAAGAAATGTACAAGAGGTAAACATACGTCAAAGCAACAATACGGAAGACGAGGCTGCTCCATAAAAATCCATTTTTATGAATCTGTTATTACACAAAACAAAAGTACATAAAAAAGTGACAATAAGAGTGGTTTTAATGTTTCTGGTTTTAAATATTCTTAAGTGAAACACTGGTGTGACAGAGGGGAAAACCCTTTTGAATCCCTTTAAACGGACCTGTTGACCTGGCCAGCCGGGTCAACAGGCCATCAAGTCTTTCCCAACTCATCCATCCATAAAGCAGCTCTGTGATCCCTTTTTCTCTGCTGTAACCTAGGAACACTGGGCAGCCAGATTAGCTACAAACCCACTAAAGTCAACAAGAACCCTCCTCTGGCCACAGCACCGACGCAGCCCTGAGTTGTGTACTTCACATTTACAACTCTGGCTGTGAGAGGTTAACTGGATCTTTTCAATACTGGCTTAAATACTGCAGTCACCATCACTGGCGAGTGACGAGTTAGCGGGTTACAGAGCGACATCTGCTTTCCCAGGGTGAAATTAAGGACCCTTAAGATTTTCCAACAAATACTTTCTAAATAAATACAAATAGTGTGGGTGCTTATTTTTCTAGCTTGTGTACTCAGTCAAGTGATGCTGAAACAAGACTCGTTATGGTTTGTTCTCTGTTAACTGAAAGCGTTTGCAGCATTACTGTTTTAACCTGAAAAGAGACAAGGTGAGAACATCAGGAAGACTTCTAAACAGGTACAACATGTCAACTCAGAGTCCTGTCTGAAGGCAGCTTCTGGTGTCACATGTTGAGGAGGGGGATCTGCCAGATCAGGATGGTTGACGTGGTGTCTTCGTGACGAGACGGTTTGCTCTTTTTGTTCACCCTGCGGTGTCCCAGACCTCCGGACACAACCAGCAGAGAGCTGACGTTTACCTTGCTGGCTCGACGGCCTTTGTGGTGGCGGGCCGGGTCGTGCAACATGTCGTACAGCGCCCCGTCCTCGGGTCCGAGCTCCAGGGAACCCTGGGATGGAGCTAAAGATCCACTGGAAGAGGACAGGGAGTCCTGCAGAGCCATGGTGCTACAGCCCGCCTCTCCCAGCCACACAGCCCGACCCTGGGGGGCCGGCACGCTCTCCCTGTCCTCTGTATCCGATGGCGGCGCTGAGGCGGGGGCAGCGGAAGATGGAAGGGCAGAGGCCCGGTTACACACGGCGGCGGCCATGGTGAGGAACTTGACCGGTCCGTTGTGAGCGTGTAAAGAAACCATTCCTCGACCTGAGGAGACGCAAAACCACATTTTCATTGGTTTAGACGCTATTTGAGGAGTCACAGTATGGAATGAAAACAGGAGAAGCTTTTGGAAAGTATTACCTGTAACCTTTGGGATCCCCTGCAGCCTGGGGACAGAGAGGGCCACGGTCACCCCCAGGTTGGTCCCCACCAGCAGCAGACCGTTACAGACCAGCAGACTGCTGACCAACACTCTCTGGTTCCCTGCAGGCAAAAAAAATGACAAAAAAACCCGACCCTAAATACCAAATCTAAGCCTACAGCCACAGCCGAATAATGGACTTCCCACAAATGATCATGGACATTTCTGCTTCGTTTCATATCAGAAAGCTGCACCGTTAATGGGCCACTTCGGTATAGCCTGGTGCCGGGAGAGGAACGGCGACAATGGCCGTTTGTCTCCAGGCAACGTACAAGAGGAGCCTCGATAAAAGCAGCCGTTTTCGAGTGTGTGGGCACAGAAAAGAAGGCCTTTATGGTCCTCTCGGTGCCAATCAACAAATACAAAGGTGTTGCGCAACAGAATGAGTGAAGCGTAATTTTGCTATTCACCAGGAGCTCTGTGATGGTTACGGAGAGGCAACCGGCCTTCTCCCGCCAGCTCCTGCTCAGAGGAAAACCTAAGGTGACACATTTGGACTGTAAACGGTCTGGATGCCTGGAAAGTCTGGTCTAATCCAGTGAGACCATCCCCACACGGGATTCAGTCAGGATGAAGCCGTGTGGCTCCCGTGATTCCGTCGGACATCCTTATCATCTTTTTTTTTTTTTTTTTTTTTTCTGAGATTGTCATAAGAATCTGGGCTTTTGCAAAAACAGCCCTTTCAGTCTGGCTGTGTGGGAGGCGAGAACGTCATGAGTCATGACTGCTGCAATAGCATGACTCGAATTTCCTCCCTCCGTGTAATCCTCTTGGGTTTTTGGAGAAATGACTGCCAGTGTCTCTGCCTGACCCCCCTCACTTGAGCTGACCTCTCGTACAGGGCGGGCACACACACACACACACACACACACTGCCACACTTCCAGGAACTGTGCCAGATAGGCCGGCGATTACAGTTAAAGACCAGGCCCTCTGCCCACATGTGAATCTAATGAGGGCCCAGATTTAGCAGAGAGTGCAGGTTGGGGGCCTAGCTCAAGTTCTTCCTTTCATAATATTTAAAGTTCCCCACCCAGAGGGTGAACTAAAATAAGCTGGGGCAGACCGTTACAGACCAGCAGACTGCTGACCAACACTCTCTGGTTCCCTGCAGGCAAAAAAAATGACAAAAAAGCCCGACCCTAAATACCAAATCTAAGCCTACAGCCACAGCCGAATAATGGACTTCCCACAAATGATCATGGACATTTCTGCTTCGTTTCATATCAGAAAGCTGCACCGTTAATGGGCCACTTCGGTATAGCCTGGTGCCGGGAGAGGAACGGCGACAATGGCCGTTTGTCTCCAGGCAACGTACAAGAGGAGCCTCGATAAAAGCAGCCGTTTTCGAGTGTGTGGGCACAGAAAAGAAGGCCTTTATGGTCCTCTCGGTGCCAATCAACAAATACAAAGGTGTTGCGCAACAGAATGAGTGAAGCGTAATTCTGCTATTCACCAGGAGCTCTGTGATCGGGATTCAGTCAGGATGAAGCCGTGTGGCTCCCGTGATTCCGTCGGACATCCTTATCATCTTTTTTTTTTTTTTTTTTTTTCTGAGATTGTCATAAGAATCTGGGCTTTTGCAAAAACAGCCCTTTCAGTCTGGCTGTGTGGGAGGCGAGAACGTCATGAGTCATGACTGCTGCAATAGCATGACTCGAATTTCTTCCCTCCGTGTAATCCTCTTGGGTTTTTGGAGAAATGACTGCCAGTGTCTCTGCCTGACCCCCCTCACTTGAGCTGACCTCTCGTACAGGGCACACACACACACACACGGGCGTACAAACACACACCACACTGCCACACTTCCAGGAACTGTGCCAGATAGGCCGGCGATTACAGTTAAAGACCAGGCCCTCTGCCCACATGTGAATCTAATGAGGGCCCAGATTTAGCAGAGAGTGCAGGTTGGGGGCCTAGCTCAAGTTCTTCCTTTCATAATATTTAAAGTTCCCCACCCAGAGGGTGAACTAAAATAAGCTGGGGCCGAACGTCAACACGACCCAGCGCCGGCCCTGATCCTGCTGCAGAGTTCTGCTTTGATCTGCACTTAATCTTCGGAATGAACAGGAGGAGGGCGGGGAACAGCGTAACGTTACGTCCAAGCGCCGTCTCAGCACTTTTGAACAATGTCGCACAGATTCTACAACCGTAGTCCCGCTCGCCCCGGTCCACGGCGTTCAAAAATGACGGGTTGTGGTAGGAACAAAGGAGAGCTGGAGGTGTTATTTATCGACCCCTCCCTGATGTTTGTCTCCCATCAGGCCACGGGTGGCTGCCTATTTAGGTCACATGGCAGCAGACAAAGGCAGAACACACCCCGATCACAGCGCTTAGCTGACGAGCCACCATCCTCTGAGACATCATTAGCTGCTTCATCTAATCAAAGACTCATATTATCACAATTAATGAGCTGTATAACATACAGAAAGATCTGGTTAGCCTTTGCTTGACTGATCTGGTTAGACTTTAAAACAAACACAAGCCAAAGGCAACATGACTGTGTTATTACCTCTATCACGGCTGCCAAGCCAACTACCCGTAAGTCTTCAGATAAGGAACTCTTGTTGGCCAACCTGGGAGTGAGCACAATTGCTTCAACATGCATGAACATGAGAAGATTAACCCGACCTCGGTCACCTCCAGGGTTTCAACAAGGCTCCATTTAGTCAGGAAGGCGGCATTTGCACTGAAAAGTGCACCCTGCCCTCAAATGATGTGTGCTGGAGTCTGTGGTACGACTACTGCTACTACAACTATTATTGTATTAATGAAATCGGAAATGAAATACCAGAGCAGAGTCTGTTTTCTGACATTATTTTTAGCTTGTGTCTTAGTAAACATATATTGTCAGAGCACTGAATCGCAGATAAAAGTCGCTTTGCTCTTTTCCTCCAACAAATCCACTGGCAGAGTCTCCTTCCCAGAAAAAAAACAAAAAAAACAAAACAAAACTTGGCAGCCAGTTTCAAATATGTCAGAACTGCAGAGACAGCAGATTTTCTTTTTTTTTTTTTCACAAATTCTGCTCCATGGCAGCAGTCAACAGTAATAAACACCCATGTGAAGCATTGTGGAGAAGCACACTTCACATCTGCGGGCAGAAACTTTATTTAATTTACCTAAATCACTGACCTCAATGATGTGCTCAGAAAACGACTTTCAAAGCTGACAGAATCAGTTCAGCGACTCAATATCATTATCAGAGGAAGTGAGCTATTAATGTTGAGGCCCACAGACTCAAAGCTTTAGCTGCTGCTGTTTGGTTGCAGCACCAGCTTCCTGTGTGGTTGCACCGATCCTATTAGCAAAACTAGCAGAACGGCCTGTTATCAGTCTCATCTCTGTGATCACTGTCCTCCTCCTGCAGATCTGATCACGTTGACGGATCTAGATGTTGCTCATCTCCTGTCGCTTGCAAACCTTGGTTTGTAAATGTACTGTTTCCACGGTTACCAGCTCTGATAAACCTCAGTCACGAGGCATGGGGAGGCACTAACACCGTTCATCAACACGAACGAAAAGGCTTCAGCCTTTGGAATTCACACTGTGGATGACACAAACCCATCATCCTCAAGAGGGAGGTCCTGACAGTTTGATGGTTCGTTTCTGCACAGGCTTGTGTCCCTTTGAAGCAGAATTTTTCTGATGCCCTTTTTATTGAAGGGTAATTCTGAAGACTAACTCTATGCACGTGACAAGGAAGCTAATGATGTTGATGGGATGGCAGGAGAGCGCCGAGGTTCGGCACTCATTAACTTCAGAGAGCAGCAGCCATGACCCAGGTGGGGAGGCACAGTAGAGAGCAGCAAAACTTCATTTCTACATTACAAAGCAGACTGAAAAAATGAAAAAAAAAAAAAAACAAAACACAAAACTTGGAAAAAGGGTAAAGACTCTACTAAGCTGCCATAACAACACCTACGCTGATGTCAGTTAATACCTGAACCAAGAGAAACATTTCCTCTGTGCAACACAGGGCGAGGTTTGAATTAAAGTTGATTTAAGGTGAAGGAGAGAACTGGTTTCAAACAGGTTTGCGTGCCTATCCAGTGGCTGGCAGAGATTAAAAAACAAAGAATGCCACAAAAAGCGGTTATAAAGAAAACGAGGCTGAACACAGACAAAGTCGTTTCCCGAGGTTAGAGGCAGCTCTGAGAACTAAAAGGCTCGCTAATCAACTCTAACCATGTCTTACCAGGCAGAGTGTTGTGTACTGGTGTTGCAATGTTGATGTCCTGTAGGTGTTCCAAAGTCTCGGTGTGGAAAAGGCGTAAAGTGGACCCAGAGCTGAAGGCGATCCAGATGCCCACCCCAGCAACCACCATGTGGGACACCACCATGCCCTCCTCCTGATGGGCCTCCAACTGCCTCTGCAGGGTCACAGAGTTGGTGCCAGGAAACGATTATTTACTTTAAATTTAAGGCTGTATTTAGGACAAAATATGTATGTTCACATATGTAAAATAATACAGAACTATGCTCCAGATTAAGGTGAAGGTGGAAAATATTTAGATAAAAAACTCTATTTATCACTGTATCACAGGTATTATTACAATTTATTATTTAGTTGACTTCTGAGCCCTTAGTGAGAAAGAGTGAGTAAGAGAGAGAGAGAGAGAGAGAGAGAGGGGGAGAGAGAAAGAGAGGCAGGTGGCCCGACATAATGAGCTTAATGAGGCTAAACTGATTAGCAGAGACTACATGTCAGAGGGAAGGACACTATTCCTGGAACCATGACAGGTTCTGTTATTCCTTAAAGCAGGTGGGAATGCTCATACTCTTTCTCTCTTTCACACACACACACACACTCGTACACAAAGAAAACCCCAGTTTGAGCCCAGCTTGTCTTCAAATGCCGTTGCCTTTTTTTTACTCGGCCCAGTAGCCTGGTAACCTTACACTACACACTCTGGATACTTACTTCAATGCAGTGTGTGTGGATGCTGATGATGAACACCTGGCCCCCTGATGAGGCCCAGAGATGGTCCTCCACAGCCAGCATGGCCTTGACAGGCAGGACTCCCAACTTCAACACTCTGAGCTTTTCAAAGCTCCACAAACCATCTGTGGCAACAAACATGACATTGACATTGAATAAAACAATCATCAAAAATAGCATTTTACAATATATTAAAAACACAAATATACATATAAATGTAAAAATACTATTATGGAAATCTGAAATATAAATGACAGCACATCAAACAGTGCAGTGCAAGGCAGTTTAATCAGCGTTACTGTCTCTCCTTCTAATGCAAACCTCCAGCTACTTTCCTAAATAACAAAGTAACATTCATTTTGAGATTGAAAACACTCACTAAGAGCCATCTTGTCTTCATAAATGTCATTTGAAAAAGCTACCGACATGGATAACTCTGTTAATGCTGGAAGAGTAGCCATTGATGGTTTTCACAGCCTTCACAGTGAATATAGATGGGCTGCAAAGCATTAGTCAGAGCGCCAGCCCACACACACACATCCTACACACTGGGCTACAAGTGCCTGGGCACAGAGGCTGCCAGCTCAAGTGCAATCAAACACCCCTTGTAGAGACTGTAAAAATAACACAAACTGTTATTTCTCCAACTGAGATTCAGCAGACTTCAATCGATGTCCTGGTTAAATAAGAGGAAATAAAGATCAAAACACACGTTTTATCAATTTTACAGACAAACACCAGATCACACATCCGCAAAGACGGATTATATTTTTAGCTAATGAGGCTCTGGGCTGACGGGGAGTTTCATTTCCTTCAGAGCGCTCATTGCCGGGGTAATCTAGGCCGGGTCGAGAATGAGGCCCCACCAGTTGTGTTTGTAAAGAGAACGGCACAAAGGCAGCCATTGAAGGCAGAGATGTAACACAGGGAGAGACGTTAGGAAGGAATAGCAAGTGAGGGAAGTGAGGATAATCTCCCAGCAAAGTGGAGAGGTGGGGTTAGCCTTCCAGCAGTGCCTACTGTATATTATTGTAGCAATCACAGCCTGCAGGTGAATGCACATTCGCAAAGAAAAAGAGAAAAAAAAGGCAGGACGGAGCCAGGAGTAAAAATAAAACAACAGGAGTCCCAACCTGCAGTGTTACGCAAGTCTGCCCACATCTCTCACTTATTGAGATGCAGCATTCTTTCATTTCTGAGACAACAGATGCAGCGAAAAATCTTATCACATATGAGCAACAGTAGCAGCCAGACCAGTAAATGAAATCCCAGAACGTAATCCAGGGTAGAAGCAGATGAGACACGATAGCAGAGCAGAAAGACACTGTGTTCTGAATGTCTGGACGTGGCGTGTGACCTTTGCTGAATCACTGCCTCTCTTGAACGTTCAATCACAAAGGAAACAGCGAGTCTGGCAGAATGAGGCTACCTGGCCGAAGCCTCAGCCACACACCCTCACCGGGAGGAATCTCCCCGTTTGCTCCGCAAGTTGTCTTTTCTGGTCACCTGACGGATCAAAACAATTGTTTCTACTCATTTTTATCGGTTCTCTGCAACACCTACGTGAAGACTCTGAGGAAGACCTTGATGCGGCAAAATAAAAAAGGAAATTTGAAGTTTTTGTAGCAAAATATAGATGACGACTCTTTTTTTTTAAGCATAAAGCATTAGTGACAGTAACAGGGCGGTAAATTTAATAGGAGACGACACTCTGGAGTCTAGAGGAGGAAGGCCCAGCCTTTCTTTCTGGTAAATCATTTGACACAAATACAGAGAGAAAAAAACTGTGACTGAAGATGTCAGAACATTCAGGATCTCAAAAGTGGTTTGAGGAAAGTGAACAGACGGCATCCAACCTAGGCATAATGAGCAGCCCAATAAACATTCCTGAAATTCAAGGGAAAAAAAAAAGAAAACATTTTCCGTCTTTGGTTTTGTCTTGTGGCAATTGTCCACATTTTTTGTGTCTCAGACTTTACAGACGCTAAAACCCAAGTCTGGATACCTGAAAGACCGATTCAGGGAATCACTGCGTGTCTCTGCCAATGTCATCGCCACAGGGTTGGTAACGTGACAGAGTTAGGAAGAGTTATGAATTAAGCTGCTAATTCCTGCCGACACGATGTGAAGCACAGAGGGAGCAGAACACAGAGAAAAACGGATGGTTTGCATCTCTGTGAAATCCAAGAAGAGAAAAGCAGAATATGATGGCGCGTGGGAAGAGAGCAGCAGATCTCTTCCGGTACCGTCTGTGCTCAAAGAGAAGGAGAAGGAGACCTTAAATAGGTCAGAGTGAACAGGTCTGCCTCTCAGAGATAACCAAATGGAAAAGGAAGCTCAGAAGAAGCCTCCAACCTGAGCTCCACACTAAAGCTCTGCAGACGCTCCGGGCGTGGTCCCCACCTAATTATATATCTTTCTAGAGTCCGAGTTGGGGAAAGAGCTCCACACATGCGCACTGCTCTCATGCCCTGAAGGCACAGTGAAGTGTGCAAGGAGCCGATGGGTCCGCCAGCTGAACATGAAATTTACACTGCAACGATTCATGTTTGTTCAGAGATGAGAAAAGAAATACTGGGATTCAAAAAGAATCCAGGCTTGATCTTAATTTTCCACAGTGTCGAATTATGCGGGGTCATGTGATTGGAACATCAACAGTGCTGCCATTCAGACACACACAGCTATGCCATCCTGCAGTTTTCAAGCCATAGCTGACTAATCCATTTCTGTCTCGCACAGCAACAATTTCAGCCAAAGTTACAGACAAACATTTACAGATGTCAAACTATGAGAGGACAACAGAGGTGAGGCAGGAACTATCACACCTTCCCTCCCCTTCAAAACACATACCTTGTGATCTGGGGTATACGGCCACAGAGCCGCTGACCAGGCCCACATAAAGACAGTTTTTCTTATACACCAGGCTGGTGACAGTGGACTTGTCCGGGGTGAAGAAGTGCTGCAGACGGACTTTCTTGGACCGCTGACTGCTCTTATAAACGATGATGCTTAAAAGGAAAGGGGGTAAAATATGAACCTCATTCATACGATGCATTCCTTTGACATATACCTTGACTTTCATTAAACAAACAAAAAAAACCAGCTTAGAGCTGACCATCAGGGTTACATAAATAGCATTTTTTTCCAACTGTACCTGCCCTCCTCCATGCCTAGACAGATACTGGGGGTGTCACCAGCCTTGGCAGAGGGGACGTGGTGGTTTTCGCTGATCTTCTCGCCATTTTCCTGAGGTTGCTCCACAGGCACATAAGCCATGCAAAGGATCCGGGACTCCACATTGAAACACTCGGTCACCTTAGGGCTAGAGTTCTGCATGGCCACTATGGATATCTGTCCCATCTGATTAGTACAACTGGCAATCTGCAATAGATTCGTAGGGGTCATTTCACTCAAGCCAAAGTAAAGTCATACTGCGCAAATTTAAAGAAAAATATCATGAAACCAGCACTTAACTTGTAGAATTCTCAATCAACATACTAAAAGCTTTCATATCTTTGTTATATATTTCTGTTATCATAAAGTAATCAGTGGAAATAAAGTGTAGGTATCATAGAAACCTGTGGTTTCACACAGCATCAGCAGCCGTTAGCTTCCAGCGAATAGTCAGAGTTTATTTGGAGAAAAAGCACTGACGCAATCATTTAAATCCCAATTCTCTCTCAGTGGAATGCTGATCATTGCAGGAATTTATGGCTGAACTATAAACAAACAGGCTGATTATTTTCTCACCCAGACACAGCCGTGACCGATGGCGGGCGTGTCTGCCGTGCTCTCTGTGTTGATGTGGGGCTCTGGATTATGAACAGCACATTCCACCTGCAGCAAAGAACAGTGATGATAAGAGAGGGTAAAGAAAGCCTGTACAGTGGTGGAACCCCTGACCTTGGCTTTATTAGCGCCACACTCAAGATGAGCTAAGCAGCCTCGACATGAGGGCTGAAACTGGCAGACTCAGGGGAAGTACAACAGTCTGACCTTGAATTCTTGAAGTTTTGACATGACCACAGGCATCTGTCGAAGTAAGAGAGGATGCTTCTGCTTTTTGATCTGATTCCCATCATCCTCAGCAAAGAACCAGCCCTGTAGGTTGTCCTCATCTGGGAGGAAAAAAAAAAAGGCACAAATAACATGTTTTACTAAGTCATCGACTGTAAAGTAAAACACTCCAAATATCTCACTGTAAATCTTTCTGATTCAGATGATTACAAATGTAAACATAGACACAGTCATACAGAAATGATAACTCAGAAATAGCAGAGGAGTGTACCTAAAGCCAGTTTAGCCATCTGCAGGTTACTGATCCATGACTGTTTGATAGCTGGGCTGTGAGTATTGAACACAGCACTGAAGTAGGTGGGCTTTCCTGACCTGTTATTGCACAGAGAGAAGAGTATACATGTGTCAATGGCTAATGTTCAGAGGGACGCGAAACATAAATGGTGCTCTACATAATTTTAATAAAGTATGGTAGAATATTTAAAAACTTTAGCAAGTGGAGCTTCCCAATAAAAGTCCTGTTTTCAATGCATGCTTGAAGCTTGTTGTGTACAGACCAATCAGGAACATTTTTTTTACAGTAAAATACCCAATAGGGTCGAATGAATGTCATGCTGTTAAATCAATAGTACCTCACCACTATAACCAGGACAAAATGAGACAAAAATCAATGTCAACTATTGCTTCAACCAGTAAAAGCAACAGTATAAGTCTACATTTGTTGGGTGTTTGTATTTTTCAGTTGGGATCTTTTCTGATATATACTCTTTCAAAATATATAACAGCTATTAAGGGATCAAGAGTGAAAAAAAGTGGTGTATGTGTTAACTCCCAACACAGAGAATGTGATAGCCCAAACAAGGTGGCCTCTTGACAACCACACACAAGATATAGTAGTGTGTGTGTGTGTGTGTACATGTGTGACATGAAAATATGCACCCACAACAGCTGCAGCAACTGAGCAGCCTGTGGTTGCAAACACTGATGTGCGTCCCCTTTCCTCCCCTGAGATTAAGATCTCAGATTAGCACCACTGGAGAAAAGAGTTTATCCAAAAATCCAAGCATAGTCTAATCTGGCAACGCTACAGACATGAAAGTGCTAGGAGGACAGATGGACAAAGCAGGGTAACAGGGGATAAAGACAAAGCCGGGATGAATAAGAGCAAGCCAGTGGTTAGGGTTGGTTTTAATGTGAAATGGGGCATTTCTCTGAGACGTGGGCATCTTTCTTTTTGAACTTGCACTGTAAAAAAATAGCCCTGTATTTCCTGGATATCTAATCGTTTAACACTGTGCTTTGAAAAACTCTATAATAATCAAAAACTCTAGGATGTTTAACGATGCAAACGTGTATGTGTATGTGCGTACGCGTGCGTGCATTTGTATGTTATGTAACACAAACTTGTCTTGTTTTCCAGGCAGCTGGAGTTGGATCCTGCATCGGTCAGCAGCCCTGATCTCCTCCTCCTTCTTCAGTATCAGTCTCTGCAGACCTGATACCCAGTCCTGGGCCACTGTTG
>CAAE01015019.1:5341323-5380426 GCA_000180735.1 Tetraodon nigroviridis
GGTGATGTAGTTACGCATGTCACTGTTGATTTTATCCAGGCGGTAAGAGCTGTGGGTAGAAAAGAAAACACAGTTACTGGGTCCTACACATGGGAGCTGGATGGATGTGGAGTTGGTGGGCGGCAGGACTGGTTTGTCTAGGGTGGTTTCACTGATCGGTGAGCAGAATGTTTGCTTCAGCGTTTTCACCAAAATGCTGCAAACATCAGGGTGATTTCAAACGATCAGAAAGGCTCAAATAATGGCTGAGCTGGGAGGAGGACGAGGTGGCAGGCAACACCGCCTGATTCAAGTTTTCAGTAAAAGAATGGGATGTGGATTTACACGGGACAACACACAGACATGACCCCTGACCATCATCATCACAACCACAAACCTAGCCCCCCTAGCCCTCACCTTCACCTCAAAACTTAGTCTGAGCCCTGAAACAATTGGGAGGAAAAGCAGATACACATCTAGTTCACTGAAACAATGAAGAATTATGAGGATGTCAAGATGAAAAGTACACACATAAAACAATTAGACAACATCATAACAACATGTTCATTCCTTGCGCTGATAATTAAATCTGGTAATTTAATTTGTGGAAGAGAAGAGAGGAGCTAGCTTCCTTCCCTGGTCACAACCAATTGAAGCTTTTTTAGCTGACAAGATCAGATTAAAACACACACGTGCTGAGGAAACAAGCATGCTTTATCCAGCCCCGCTGGTAGAGATGTCTATTATCGTCGTTTGAGTAAAGGGGCCTCTTTGTAGAATGTGTTGCTCTTTAATCAGATCATGCCAGAGCAAATTTCCTCTAATGTTCCAGACTGCTTCTAATGCGTTTTCATTGTTGGCCAACATTAAAGGATAAGAAGATGGGAATCTCAGGCATCCTACTTCTCCAAGTTGGCAGAGAAATTATACTTTCTGCAGTTGCAAAAATGCCCAAAAGGGCCTTGCAGTCAGTTTTTCTATAAAAGCTGCTTAAAATACAAGAACAAAGCAGCACAAAGGCCCATTGTCCATGTAGGAAGAGCTGATATTAAATGATTTGTTTCAAACTAAACTGACATCTCCACAATGACAATAGAGCTAAAAAGTCTAATTAAATCAGTCAAACAGTTTGAAAGATGTCAAAGAAAACAAAACAAGGAAAATATTCACCCCAAAAAAGATGAAATTACCTTATAGGAAAACCTGTCAACAACTTGAAAAATCCAAGTCATTTACTACTGACATTTCTATCTATCTAAAAGACTTCATGATGTCCTTCAATGTTCTGAGTGGAACAGGATAATGGGAATTTTGAGAATTTTGAATGTTTATTCTTGTTGTTGGTATGGGTTTTAAAACAAAACCATTCATCTCAGGACATTCAAAGTGCCATCTAGTCACTGAGCTCCCGTTGGGAAATGACTTATTACAAACTCATGCCTCTTCATTTGGAACAAATTTAATTTAGTGCCCTTAAAAAGAATGGGTCCTTTGTTAGTTCTAACAAACTAGAAAAAACGACAGCAGCATTTTTAAATTAGACTTTTACATTTTCAGCTCACAGCGTCACCTCTGATCTATTAGAGTCAGGCTCGTTTGATACACACAAACCGTAATAACGGCTGTTTAAGGTCTACGTTTCGACTTGGCTTTTAATATTGTACTCTTATCTTAGCGTATGCATAATTATTCTTTAAAGATAAAATGGGCTAATTTGTGAAAATATGTGCAAAAACCCAGGATCAGATCAGAAACAAATACTCTTCTGCTAAAGGACGGGAAGTATCACACACTGACTCCATTTTCTAATAAATTGTAAATTGTGTTCTTCCTACAATCAGTCATTTGTATTTTAAACACATTTATCTGAGCGAAGGTGATTTCTAAATCCATCAGCACCGAAGCAGCTGGATGTGATGTTGAATTTGTAACACATGAGTAACTGGAAGATGTGAGGATGATTATTCATTCAAATTTAAACTTTCTTCGTGGCGCACAGGCTGTTCCATCCCAGTGAGCCCGTAACTGTGATGGATCCTTTATGGGCACAATGAATAATCAGGCCACGCTGTCAACCAGGAAGTGACAGAGAGCCTGAAAGACGAAGAGGTGGAGGGGAGGTGACGCAACCTGACATGCTGTTCTCACTTTAACATGATTTGCTTCAGGACGCCGTCGCTGTCAAATTTGTGTTTGGCCCATCTAAATGCCCCTGTGGGACACTAAATTGCTACAAGAGCAGAGGAAACCCAGCCTACGGCATGTCTGTCTTGAATCCAATCTGATCCCCAACAAGCCCGACGAATGGAATTCATGGAAGGGCCCATGTCAGGTGGCGCTCAAATCTGCAGGGCCTCTTATGCTGTGTGGATGGAGGACGCTGGCTGATAATGATCACAGCAGAGAAAAAAACATAAACCCCTTTCAGGACAACCACAAGAGACCCTTTAGAAGTTATTAAACATTTATCTGTTCTCAGCAAATGCTCTAATATTGTCTGCTATTAAAACCTAAACCAGCACCAACACTCACAATGACTTTAATTGCCCCGTTACATAAGCTGTAAGATTTTTTATTTTTTTTTTCTAAGATGTTTTCCACTTGCACACAAGTGCTGAAACATCTGCAGTTAAACTTCAACAATTATGACACCGCTCGAGCGAACTCTGGAGCGAATCCTTCATTAATGGCACCCTAAATGAAGTCTAAATTGGCTCAGAGGCAGGCAACACACCCCGATCTATGCTGGTCAATATCTTCCTTTCAGCAGAACTCAGCAGAGTCAGCCTAAACCACTGCGAAGGCTATTATTTAGAGCCACATTAGGATATAATAACTTGAAATGATGGCCCTTTCCTGCTGCTGCGTGCTCATAAATCATTCATTGTTTGCAGTGATTCCGAAAGGATGGGCAGGGGAAGCTTGTCGAGATAAGAAAAAAGGGAGCAAACCTTACTTTTGTTGTCTCATATTTTATTGCACGCCATAAGGGTGCTGTAGCAAATGTCAGCAGTATCTTATAGGATGCGTTAGTATGTTCCCGACTGATGATAACACAAAGAGGTGCGTGTAAATGTTGCATTATCATTTGTGTTGCTTGCAGCACTTTGTAAGCTTTCAGGAGGAAAATCCCTTTCTGTGTGGGAGAACAGCAATTTGAAACAAACAAACAAACCTCGGCTGAATGGCTACAAACTGCATGGGGGGTGTTGGTAGTTGGGGGGAAGGGTGGGGTGGGGTTGAATGCCTTTTAGGGATTCATCACTGGTGATTAGTCAGTGCAGCAAGTGTCCCCCTGTGACGGTCAGGCTGCAGCTAGGAAGTGAACTGCTGAATGCTCTTTTGGACTTAAATAATACTGCTTTCTGCAATCATTACTTTTTGTTGTACAGATGCAATAAATTATTTTCAACTTTACTGAATGCAGCCCAAATATTTCAATGGTTATTAACAATCATTCTTTGCCAGCAACAATAAAGAAGAGACAGTCAGAGGCTGTGATGTACCTCTGTGAGTCCAGGAGATCCCGGGGCCTGATGACAGACTTGACCAGGGCGTCGGGCCGCACAGTCTTCTGAGGCGATGCCTTGGGGCTGGAGTCCGACTCTCCGCTCTCCTCGTCCCCCATGGCTTTAACGTAGCTGCTGCTCCTCATTCGACGGCACGGGATCTCGTCATCCTTTCCATCGCCAGGGTAGCCCCCCCAGTCATCTTGAGGCACCTGGGGTGGCACAGGAAGGGTTCAGGGTCATCAGCAACTGTCTCAGAGAGATCCTGTCTCTGAACGGACCCACAACAAACTGCAGTCAAACTTTTGTCCCATAATCTGAGGAATTCCCATAATATTCTAGCATGCCAAAGGAGATAAATGTGTCCTAACTCCCACTTAATAGTGGCGGTTTAATGCTGAGCGCGGAGGGATGACAGATCATACTGCACCGTTGTGAGCTGGGCAGCAAAAACATGAAATTAACACCCCTAATAAAGATTCTGTGATTATATTCCTGAGTAGCCATGTTACAGTAGAGCAACTGACTTGACACAATCACGACTAAATTATCTCGGTTAAAGATGTGACTTCGTTACGATACAAGCCATTATACAACACATATGAATGTTATTAAATGATCCTAATTGGTCTCTGCGTCAGAGATCGCCCTTATTAAGATCTGCTGGGCCAACTTTGTCGGCTCATAAAATGAAGTGATGATGACTTCCCAGGGGCTCCTTACACCCAGCACCACTCGTCCACGCTCAGTTCCGACTCGCAGCCTTTAGTCCACAGCAAAGTTCAGCTGTGATGAGCTAAAGAGATTCCAAAGAGAGCATCAGCTGTCAGAGACATCTCATTCATCACCAAGCTTTACATTCTTATCCCGACTCAAGATCTTCCAGAGACACTAATTCTACTCATTTCTGGCATCATCTATTTTCCACTTGTGATGACCACTCACGAATAAATGAAACCCCAGTAAAGTCTCAAAAACAACCGGTCAGTTACGGCTTTATTAAAGCCCACATTTTGCTAATCACAGGGTTGAGGCAGCCCTCAACTCTGATGTATTACTTGTGTTGTGGCATTACTGTGATGGATTGGGATTACGGTGCATCATGTCGGTGAAGCTTGACAGCAGAGGTCTTGGAGAGCAGGATTTTCACCACGAAAAGCTCTACAAAATAAGTCACATGCATAAGTGAACTCAACCTCCCCTCCAAAAGAAAAGCACAGCCGCTAACACACTCAAGCCAAAACAGATAAGCACACGCAGACAAATGCATGCACACGCACACGCACTGATAAAAAGCTATTCATCTCCTCTGAAAAGACAATCATGTAGCTACCGACTGCAGTCGATGGGTTAATTAAGTCTTGGAGCGGTTTGATATTTTTAGATGTCTAATTAATGAGCGGAACGCCAGCGGACAGGAACAAGCTGTGGTGAGGTTTGTTTAATTTACTTTCACTGATAAACTGGAAAGATTGTGAGGTGTCTCCCTGTGAAGATAAAGAAAGGCTGGCCCGTATTGACTGGCGCCAACCCAGCATGCTCGGCCGAGCTGGACTGGCCATCACCTTCAACCCAAGTCCTCGCCCAGCAAGAGCGTGGGATTCGCGGGGGGAGTGCAGCCGTGGGCCCACCGTGCAAGTACAGAGCAAGGTTAAAACGACCGCCGTTCTGTGCTCGGCGGTGACTTCCGTCGGCTGTCTTGTGCCTCTCTTAACACAAGCCCAGGTTTGTGGGAGCTCTGTGAAAATTCACAGCTCAAGTGTGAAAAGTTATATTTAAAGTTTCTTCACAATAACACAACTTTTATTTATTTTTGAATTAATTGGATCCCGCTTGTTAAAGAGCCAGCAAAAAAGTTATAAACTGCAACAAACTTGTCCTGATGCCTTTTAATGGGAACTTCTACTCTATGCCTGAGCTGGTTTTGACTGTTGTGCTTTGCTTGCTAAAGCAATTACAAAACGGTTGCCATGCACCTTGCAGCAGGATTCCGCAGACACTGGCTTATTATCCCTCAGTACTTCACTTCTCTGAGAAGGCACGGGCGTGCGGCGTGCATGTTTGAATGTTGGGTCGTGGTGCAGGAGCAGGCCAGCCAACGCTCCTGCAGTGCAGCAGTGCATTTCATTGATTAACTCTGCAGCTCTGTCTGTGAACGGCACCTCGCCCACTGAAAAACACGAGTCGCCGGCGTTTGACGGGGAGGGGCAAAGAGGGGACGGCAGCACAGACTGAACTGGGGCCAAAAAAAGGATAAATTTGGCTGTTTAAAAAAAATGAGAAGATGTGAGTCAAAGAGCTTCAGATGAGTTCCAGACACGGGCGATCCCACCCATCGCTCTTTTTCTCCTACACGACTGCGTACTGGAGGAGACGGTGTTAACAGTCTGTCTTCCTTTTCCTCCTCAAGTTGTTTTAATGCAAGAAAAGACAAACACCCACCAAACAGCCAGTGCTGACCTTGTTTTTTCTTTTCACACTCCACCCACATGTGCAACGCTTCCCTGTGCACTTATCTTCTTTATTCAATCACACCTTTTTCAGATGCCGACTCAGTAGTGTAAATAGATACTTTCATTCAAAGAAAGAGACAGTAGCCTAGTAAATAAGTGGAAAAAAATCTGGTATATTGAAAATAATCGGGTGTGAAATTTGCTGACCTTCAGACTTTGACAAAGGAGGTAATAGTGCAGGTTAAAGTGAAGAGCAGAGAGAGGCGAGACAGAATATGTAGTGAGAGAACGGTGTCAGATTAGATCTGAGGTATGGGAAACCGAAATTGATCCATTTCTGAAGGGTTTAAGACATAAGCATTTTAAAAGATCATAATTAACAGCAAACACCTTGGCTGGATGTGCTTTCCTCAGCTTTAACACTCGCTGGGCCTCAATGTCAACCATTCAAACATTACAAACTTATCTGCCTTCACACTTAATTAGATTTCAGTGTCTGGCTGAATAAATGAAGGTTGTTCAAGCTAATTAAGAAGTCAAACACTGAGTTATAATATTTTTTAAGAATTCGTTGGAAGTTAAGATGTTTCTGTCCTATAAAATATTGTAATTTATTACATTAATAGTTAGGATGTTCTTCTGAGGTTGATGCTACTGGTGCTTTCATTAATGTCCTCTCCCTGGAAAAGATCATAAAAAATAAAAATTAAAGATTCTTCAACAAGTCAAACAGTAATGAGAACAAGCTTGTAAAATGTGAGCGTGAACGTTGGCAGATGTTTGAGCACAGGTTGGTCACTTCAACGACACAGTCAGGCTGAGAAATGAGTGATATTTTAATGGCTGATTGAAGCCTCGGCTCTGAGGGCGGTGGGCGTTATGACGTTATACGTGAGACCTCTAAATGAAAATGTGTGTAGGCAGGATTGCTGGCACTCTACAACACTGTGCCAGTTTTGTTTTTGCAGCTTTGCACATCCTTCCACCCTTGGCAAGCCAACATGGCGATTAATTGGCTTAATAAATCCCCCTGGAGTGGTCTGTCAGCAAAACTATCAAAGACAAATCCTTCCTTTGTACTAGAACGGAGAGAAAACGGTGCTGCGTTCAGGCTCAGATGCTGATGTAATCAGGCCTGAGACTCTCAGGAAGCCAAAACCTGTGGAGTCAAAGTTAGCAGGCCTCTGTTTTAAACAAACATAAACTTTTGACTGAGCATGTGCACATGTATTATTGCATTTTTTTACAGATCATTTTTCAGCATGATTTATATGTGTGTATACATTCTGAAACACACCAAAACTATCATTGTTAATTACAGCTAATTACCTCCAGCTCTTCTGTAATGTCTTCTACTTATCATCCAAGCAGCTTACTCACTCACTCATCGTCACTGTAGGCATGCTGGTGCTGAGGAAGATCCTTCACAAGTACAGAGCAGACACCAGACAAACAGGTCTGCTCCCAAACCAGCTGCTCACATGACTGCAGTGGTACACACACACACACACAGTCGCACACACTGCACTGAAGATGCTGTCGTGCAGTTTTTACGACACCTGAAAATCACATTCTGGCTGGATTTCTTCCTTGGCTCTAAAAACTTGAAGGGTGTTTACCATCTTCTCTGATTTTCCAACATTTGTCATCTTTTATATCAAGTGCAACCATTGCCAATCTGTCACCGTCTTTCCAGGTAAATGGATCTCTCGTACGCACACCTGCTGCACAGACACCTGCTGCACGCTCTGAGATAAACCCACAGGGAAAGGTCGTTCCCTTTGTCATCTCACCCATTTCAGAAATTACTAATCAAGCAAGGACTCAAACAAGGTGACTTGCACATCATCAAACCATCTGGTGCGTGATAAATAGAAAAAAAAAAAAGAAACGCACACTCACTCATGGGCAGTCGGTACACTCTACACTGGCTGCGGGGGATCACGATTCAGCAGCCGAGGAAAACCAGCGCTTCTGAATGTGACCCCCTGCTGTGTAGTTGTTGCTGACAATTGGATCAACGTCTCAGCTCCTGAAGATGAACAACAACAACAGTAGCAACGGGGAGCAGAAAAACAGCCGCAGTCGACGCTCCTCTCGGCTTCCCCGAGCGCGTGCGTTTTCTCATGTGTGTCGTCAACTTTTCTCTGTCGCTCTTTTGGAGCATCTTCCTGCTCTGTGCGAGGGCATCGATTTCCCTCAGGGGAGGGAAGATGTGTCACCCCGCATGGATCAGATTGATAACGTAGGTCTAAATTTAGCCCTGCGGCAAGAAAGTGGCGAGCAGGCTATTTTTAGCTGCGTTTATAGTTGGGTCTACCTGAACTGAATCACCAATTGGAAGTCAGAAAGGGGCAGGACACACTGTGTAATGTTATCCCCTCAGAGAGTGATGCATCCAGGAGAATTATTAATAAAGGATACTGGTGCTGGTGAAATTGATTCCCATTTATGTTCAAAATAACTCCCCTCAAACACTTTTTATTGACCTCATCATTTACTGGATTTTTTTCTGTGGCTCGGGTTTACGTAATCTATTGACTTTACATTTAAACCCATCTCAAATCCATACATTACCATCTCGGCTTCGAGCACTCAGTCCCAGAGTGTTCTTGCCTGATGTGCAGAAGGGCCCGTTATTTCGGATGCAGGCGGCGCTTCGCTGATGCTATCAGATATCACATTGTTGTGTAATGAGCCTGCTTTTCATTTTCCTCCTCTGTACCCTACAGCATGAATACGAAACCCCTGGGAAGCTTTTGTGCGAATGCTGACTAACTCTGAATTGATTCCTGTGGCACTATAGCAACTCCCACAGAGTCTGAGATAGACCGCAGCTAAATGCTAAACCTTTGCATCTTATACAAAATCGGAGCAAACAACCGGTAAAAAGCGAAAACGAAAAGTAACCTATGACCTTTATTTTGCTACTGGCAGATCTTCTTTCTGGCACAAATTATTTTTGGAATAATTCTTATTTGCCCAGCTTAGCTAGGTGCTAAAAACATACAGAACAGCGTGGCACATGAAAGAGAAGACAAACGCACCTGGAGATAGTGGCAGGGCCTGAGGTTGGCCTTGAGGTCAGTGGGTGTCATGGGCTTCTCCAGGTTAAGGGAAGACTTCCTGTAGGCCTCTTTGGCTTGGCTGACTGTTAGCGTAGACCAGGAGCTCCTCTTCATGAACTTGCCCTCTGGCGCCATGTTTATGCTGTCACAGGCCGTGCATTTGACATCGTTGTTACTCTTGGAGGTTTTTAGCGACATGTCCCCAGCTAAATGGCCATGGACCGAGTCAGGGAAGCAGTGGCTGATGTGGTCCACTGGATGCCGCGACATGACGCTAGGAGGTCTGTATGTGCTGTCACTGTCCAAGTTGTCATCTGAGCTCCACCAACCTCCCGAGCGTTGCTTTCCGCTACCGTCAGATTTCCTGTCTTTGCTCTTGCTGCGTTTGCTGTGTTTGTGGTGGCCTTGGTGGTGGTGATGATGATGGTGGGAACTGTCCCGGTGCGAGTCGCTTTTAGTACCGTTCATTTTAGAGGAACCTTCAAGGGAGTGCGACTTTGTGAAGAGCTTCTGCACCGAGTGGACCAAGTGGCGAATTCGCCCGGGGCTTTCGTTGCGCTGTTCCGTAGTTGTGGTTGTGGTAGAGGTGCGTTGGTATTGCAATGTGTGAAAGCCATCTCTGTGCAGCGGCATCTGCTTCTCAAACTGGTCCAAGAGATTAGCTGGGATTCGGTTCATTTTGCTACCGCTGCCGTGGGAGGATGAGCCACCGTCGTCTCTTGTGTTCCTGCCACTCGAGGTGTTGCCACCGCTGTCCCGTGATGCGCTACCATAGTGCATGCGAGGGAAGGTGCTACTAGAGATAGAATGGTCAGTGGTCGACATGGACACTGGTATCACCATGCACTCAGAGTGGATGGAGCTCCGTGGGGAGCAGCGGCGGTGGCTGTCAAGAGGGCAGCTCTCAGTGGGGCTGAGGAGGTAGGAGGGGGATCGTGCGTTGCCATGATGGAGGTGATGGTCCAGGGAAGGGTCACATTCAGCCAGGCCACAGGTATGGGCTGAGACGGGAGACGTGAGCTGGAGCTGGGCGGGGCGGACACCAGAGAGACCCTTCATGTTCCTGGGTGGAGGGGAGTTACTGTCCTCATCGAAGTACTGCGAGGGCGACCATGAATACTGATGGTCTGCAAAAGACAGAGACAATATTTAGTGGGTTCTAACAGCCAAACGTTTCCAAAACATAATCCAAAAAAAAAGAATGTTTCTATAGAAACTGCACACATATGGAAATGGAAAAATGAGACCTCTATCAGAGGCTTTTCTAATGATATCTGTGATATCATAAGACAGGGTAGAGGAAAGAAAGACGCTGGAAGAAACAATAAGGCAGCTGACAGGCTGGAGCACGTGCCGCCATTTATCCAATGCAAAGTAAAATAATAGCCCATCACTCTGTGGCACTGGTGCCATCCGTCAAAGCCCAGAGGAAAAGAAGCCTGCGAGGCGTCCTTGGGAGATGATCACCAAATGTGCACGTTCTCATTTTCTTTTTTTTTGGCCACATAGCCCCAGATTAAAACCTAATTCTTTGTGATTGGTCACAAAGGCCAGACATCCCAAGATCCAATTCTAGTGTATTCAACTAAATCAGATGGTATGTTTATTTTTACACCTTGCCACCTGCGGACACGGCTGGAGTCACCGCGGTAAGACAGAGGTCGGCGCTGCTTTTATTAGGGAATCAGTCACAGATGGACCCCAAATGATTTCTGCTACCCCCATCTCCCCAAAATAGGCAAAATCAAAGTGATACTACTCATGTAGAAATTTCTTCACTTTTGTGGCTTATTTCTCGATGAAGAGCTGCACACCGTGTGGGGAAGCTCTCCTGGGTCATATTTCAAACTGTTCTGCACGCCGCTGTGGTGCAAGAAATAAAAACTATCCATGTAAGCCTGCAGTGATACACCTCATAAACTGATGCACTTTGACTCTGTCAGTATCAGTACAAAACAGTGTTTAGGGAAGAATTTGTGGGACACATAAAATGAGTGGAGATTTAGGTCAAATGCTAGCACTTATTAGTTCACTACTATCTTGAGAAATTCCTAATATAACATCTAAAATATAAAGCTGAAATCTTAAGTGAATGCAATACGGTTTAAGGCACTTACATCAGCATTCTGCTGAGCCAACATGTAAGAAGAGATGAGAGTTAATGTCAGCAAAACACCTTAACCTTGTGGCTGCTTCTGCTACTTTGGAGTTTTGATTTAGAGAACAATATGATCTCCACTCCCACAATCCTTTGCACACAACAGCAGATCTGTGTGTTCCGCAGCTCTTCCAACACATCAGCACAATCATCGATCTTTCCTGGACGCTTGCAGTAAACTTTTCCTTCATTTTTTAGAACTTTTTTACAATAGACGTGAAAAAGTTTTATTCATCTGAAGCCAGAGGATAAAACACATTGTAAGCGTATACGCGCCATTTATAAATAGAAATAAATATTATAATGAATATAAAGTATTTAGATCTCTGAAGAAATAAATCAGATGAGAATCACGTCACAGAACATCCAGTTTATTGAGCTGAACTGTCACCTAGAGGTCTTTTGACTTCAGAAGAGAATATGTGCAAGGATGTGTTTAAAGAGTCTTTAAACGCATCATAAATCTTTTTTATCAAATTCTGTGTGTGAGTCACAACTTTAGGTGAACGCTCTGTTAATCTTAAAGCTGGTGAAAGCGTATTTAGGCGCATTTTAATGAGGTCTAAGATCTCAACCCCTGAGGTGCAATCTGGCTCTTCTGTTGCTGTCCTCCTCCATCTGTCCAGGGGAAAATGAATTCTCCTTGTTTACCAGCTGTGTGAGAGGCTGTCTAGTCGGCAGCCTGATGGAAAATCAAATCTCTGCCCATGCATGATTTAAAAAACTAAAAAGAATCCTCTTTGAAGTCTGTGATTTGTAGGCTTGCATCAAAACAGGATCACAGATTTCAACCCAAAAAGGCTGAGCCAGGTGAATTTGGCATGAGTCAGCCTGGAATTTGCCAACACCTCCAGCTGCAGGAACACTGTTATTGATAATGATACTGACGCCACATTTCTGTCACAACCTCCCCAGGAAGCCTTTGCCTTCACTCAGGTGCTTCTCTGAGCAAACTAACAGGGAAAATGTGACATTTGCGATGATTAAACAACAGGCAGGACTCTTTGTCCTTCGTCACTCACTGCAGTCTCCACTGATGCTGATTCTAAGAGAGAAGTTAAAAACATGCACATAAAAACCTGCACCACAGTGAAGGTTATTTTATATTAACATGGGGGAAAGTCTCCAGTGACGGCGTGTCCTTCTGGCAGTGCTCTGCCGGCATGGAGACAAGTATCTGTACCAGGGAAGGGGCTTGTTGTTGCACTGATACAGCACCTGCCATCCAATTATTAGCTCTCTTGCAAGGGTGCCAACTCTATAAGAACTGGTGCAAGTGGGAGACAACTTTCTGCACATCAGTAAACACTTCTGCAGACAAAGTCTGAACAGGAGTTAAAAAAATGAGAAAACTTCATTTGTCCTCAGAACCTAAGTTTGGTAACCAAATACCCTCAATCTCACTGCCAAAACTGGTCACGTTGTCCTGGTCCACGATAACCCATTTGACAAGAGGTGCGGAGAGACAGAGAGAAGACTCCAAGAATGAGGCTCATTTATTAGGCGCTTCTGTTTGGTAAGTAAAGGTCGTTTTGCTCCTCTTAACACATTAGCATTTAAATAGTGTTATATCTGCGCTGACAGCTCCTACTCTTCCACCAGCTCAGACCCTAACTGGAGCTGAAGACAAAATGGAAAGATAATAAAGAGCCGGACAAAAGTGGGAAATCAAAGGCATGCGACCTTCAGGCCAACAAGAAGAGCATCGGCACCAACACTGAAGGCAGAATCTGCCATTTCTGCATCAAATACACAGCATTTTCTATAATGTATAGTCCCATTAACTATGGGAGACAACAACAATTAATTTTATTTTTTTTTTTAAGATAAATAGATTTTACTCTTTAACAAAGGGAAACCAATATGTCAGGAAAATCATATTCACCAGTCATATTTCAACTCATGAGGGAATTTAACTCATGAGAAAAATACATCTAGGAGAGCGTTTAAGAATAAAACTATTGCAGGAAGAACTTAGTTTATTTATTAGCAGTGTTGTTGCTTTATAGTGTAGCAAGTTGTTTTACAATAATTTTAGAGAGGTGTGTAGTAATTGATCTTATATGCAGTCAGATTTGGCACAACTGGACTTAAGGGTGGCCACTGTTAAGAAGTGATGTAAAAGGGACCATCAGTGTAGCCAGGTGGGTTGGCCTCACTTAAGATAGCTGTGGAAAGGGGTTGAATAGAAAGAGAAAGAGAGAGAAGTAGTGAAATACTGGTTCTGAACTCAGGGGTCACATCTGTAATGGCCTAAACTATTGCACAGGCGAGAGAGGAAATGGACAAAGTAGGAAATCTGTCAGCTTTGCAAACCCATAATATCCACCATAGCAGCTCCAATGAAAAAAGAGCAGGCAGCAGCTTAGAATTCTGCCAGATTTCCCGCTTACTTATCCAACTGAGTGACAGCGCGGGCTGGTTCACTGCAGTTCAAAACAAACTGCAGCCGTTTCTGACCTGCAGCAGCAGATCCAATCACTTGCTGCGTCTGACATTCCATCTTGGAGCAGACGAGTGGCGGCTGTAACTCAGGTGGTGGAGCACTTTCTGCTGATACGAAGGCTATGGGTTCCAAGCCGCGGATGCAAAGGTACAAACGCACGTGTACATGTCATTTATGGAGGACTTACTTTAGCTAAACTTTAGTTTCTATCATAAAAATGATTTAGCTAACGTAAAAAGATCAACAGTCTATGCATTTATTACCAATAAAAACGAAGCTCTGGGTTTTCTGGTGAACTCAGTCACTGGTGTCAGAGAAGAACATATTGCACAATAAAAACAATCTCCGTTTAACTGCTAATCACAGATGGCAGCTGGAAATGTGGTGTCACGCTGACAGGGGCTCGTGCAAGCTTTTATTCTGAAAATACCACAGTAAATGCCCCATTACGTTAAGTATCGCATCAATCAAAAGCTGCATGTGAATATCCAAGGAGATGCAGTGGGGGTGCATTTTCAGAGCTGCCAGGTTTATTAAAGTTATTGTTCCACGGTGAAGATGACCTCACGGAGGTAAAACTAACAATCATAAATCCTTAAAATCCTGAAAACTCAAGGACTTGATCACTAGGATAAAAGCTATGACTTTCTACTTTACGCTTCTTTAAAAAGGTTTATTATGTTTTATTCATTGTTGCAGACTCAGTCTCATGCACAATTGGATAATCCTGGAGTGACCTAGAACCAGCTAATCGCTAACATCTGTGTTTGCCCTAATACTATTTGCTAAATGGCTGCAGTGAAACCAGGACCACCAGCTTTTGCCAAGATGTCAGTATTTCCTGGGAAATGCCTCCAGAGAAGTTGTGATTTATCAAAAATTCACTCCACACATAGCCTCCGACAAATGTGATACATTAAAATTAGATCATCCTGACAGCAGATGTCTACAGGGGTGACACTGATCATATTTCGTGAAAATTTAAAAATCTATGAAAATGTAAAATGTCTTTAGCTACTGAAAAAGGAATCCCCATTTGGGGTACTGGAGTTAAAACGGGACACGATCCCAGTAAATGACAACTTCCATTTGAAAGGAAAAAGTTAGGACAGAAGGTCAATTCTGGCAGCTGATGAACAGGATCTTTTTTTTTGGGGGGGGGGGGGGGGGGTGTCTGTTGCACCTAGGTCAGGCAGGAATCAAACCCTGGACTCTCGTACTCTGGTGCCACAGCATCATCTGGTTTGTAATCTTGAAAAATGATCCTTATTAGTGAATCTTTACATGACCTCTTACTAAAGGAATCTCCTTATAGTGAAGTATGGGTGTTTTCTGGGAAGCTGCATGTGTAGAACAGCTGCATTGCTGGGCAGCCATGGACACCTCCGTGCGCTCTCACTAACACAGGTGAAGTGGCAGTGAGTGAACCGTCCGCCTCCTCGACTCCTCCGCTGCCCTCAGTGCCGACCAGAAGCCAACCCCAAACCCATCTGTCTCCTGGCAGGATGGAAGCAGGCAGCGAGGTGAGTGTCGATTGTCTCTTAAGCCTGCCTCAACGGTGGTGATTAACAGTGCATCTGGTAGTTTGTTTGTGCTATTTGGTGAAGTCTGGTGCAATAGGTACGGGAGTGTGTCTAAGCATTCCAATAGACAGCGAGCAGAGACTGAAGCAGCAGTTTGCACACTGCCACAGCCCCCGCCACAAAGAGTTCTGCACTAATCTCTTCGGAAATGATTAGGCTGCTGGCAGCCTGTCCCAACAAATAAGAAAATGTCTTTTTTTTTCCCTCCACTAACTCCCTATTTTAGTTGAGAGGCAAGGCTGGTATTTAGAATAGCAAGTCTAAGACGACCAGATAAGAAGGCAGCGGCAAATGCCCGTACTTATCCACACACACATGCACGCGCGCACGATCACACGCACGCTGTCTGTCAGTTAAAACTGGGATGGAATGATAGGCAACAGGGGAAAAAATCAAAGCATCAAAATAGTCTTTGATGCTTTTGCATTGGTTCTTAATTTTGGAATTAGATGCAAAAAACATAATAATCTCACACACAGCATGAAAGCTGCAGCTACAAAGCCAACAAGGTTCCTTCCAAATCTATTCAAGTCCTGATCTTTTATTTTACAACAACCAGGGAAAATGCCTAGGAGTCACAACAATGCTCTGGTGCACATTCCCACCAAGTGTGGCTGAATGCATAGACATGCTTTAACATGATGTGATCATAAATCCAGTGAAGCAATCCAGCCTTGAATAAATCATGCTAAATGTGAAATTCTGCCACAGGAAAAGCCCTGTGACTGTGTGCAAGAGAGTAAGAGATAGTCACATTTATGTAACAGCCGGCACTGAATTCCCAGGAAACTTATTAGAGGAAGCTTCAGGACTGATCCCAGTTGCCATAGCAACATGCTCTCCTATCTCTTGCTTGTTTTTGCAGGCGTCGAGGAGTTTGGGAAAAACTGAGACAGTTTCACATGGCCCTGCCGCTGTTATGCTGAGGGATGACGCAAGTGTTTATCCAATGTTCCATCAGCAGAAGTAAGCAGCGGGTTCACTGAGAAATGCAAAAGAAGAAGGAGAAGACAACATAAACAACAGACACTGATCAAATTAAACTAACCAGCCATGCTAAAGCAAACACCAGAAATCACCTATCGGCTTCCTGGAATGTTTAAATGGTCTATAAAAGGACTCAGAGTAGTTCAGGAATGAACTGCAGATGTAAATGTCAAAGTTTGCCACTGCCAGCCTTTCAGAATGATGGGACACACAAGCCGGACTAACCTTCCCACCCCAGACACCATCCCATCATGGGACTTATTTTAAAAACACTACAGGTCCCCGGGGCATCTACAGTCCTCCTCCTCAGGTAAACAATAAAAATCTGTTTCTCCCCTAATGCAATTTTCCTCTCGGCAGACCGCAGCGTCCCACAGAGGGGGTGGTGGGGGCCGGTCGTAATGGCTTTTGGAGATGGTCGAGATACGGGGTTCATTCAGATCCTTAACTCTTATATCAGCTTTTCCTCTCCAAAGTCAGCCTGAACATTAGTGGTACAAAGTCAATCGATGTGTCTAATGATGGGCCGCGATGATAATCTCGGCAAAATCGGGTCAGGGAGTGAAAAGTGTGGTCAGAATTTAAGAAGTGAAAGCAGCGGTAATGACGTCTGAGTGCCTCACGTGCACAACGAGTGAAGAACTCCAACGCTGAAGTGTGGGCTCCTGTTTGCAAACCTGCACAGGAAAAAAACAAAAACAAAAAAAAAGCCAAGGCCGCTGCGCTAATTTGGATGAGGGGAAGGTTGCTTGTTGCTGCAAGGGGCAGGGGTGAACCTGAACACTCTTGACAGCACTTAGAGCCAGTGCCTGCCAAATTAAACGAGCGGTATTGACACCGCCCTGAGAATACTCTTACATACAATAAAAACACTAATCCCACCAAACTGCAGACACGGACGCTTTACAGACTGCTGTGGCACAAACGATCAGCAAGAACAGCGTAAATATAAACACTTGACTACATGTGTGAGGATCATTATATATACAATCAAAAATATCGAGAGTGACAGTCACCATAGAAGGAGAGTAAAAAGAGTAGAAAAATTGATTAAAGCTGTGTATGCTCAAAAATACTAATGAAGAATGAAGAAATGATCTTGGTGAATAGAGAGTTTATAAAAGTGTTTGCAGCTGACAAAGAAAGCCTGACGCTGATAGAAACCCTGTCACCAAGGTGCACCAACTGTGCACCCAGGTGTTTGGCCCTGAGTGAAATTCATAACCCCTGTCACTGTTCAAGGATCTCTGGCAAAGCACTCCATCAAAACCATGGAATCAGAGCCATCCTTCAGTCAAAGAAACCAAGGCAAAGTGAGAGTTTCGAGCTGCTCAAATGTCAAGTTCTTTAAAATTCTACACACCTAAGCAAGGTAAAGGTCCAAGCCAATCAGTCAAACAATCAATCAATCAATCAATCATGAGTGTAACAGATGAGTAAACAGCCTCTCCAGGTAAAAGGACATTCTCTGTGCTTTCCTACAATAATAAGGAAGGCATAAATCTAGCATGCGTGGGTTGCTGTTAGTATGCAGAGTAAAACGCCACAACATCTGGGCACGTTGTTCCTTAAGTGAGATCAATTATTGTGCCAGTGATATCCCCCCCAGTCTAATATCCATATCCAACGAGGCGAGCCCCGAGGGTAACGACCATGTCTCTGCGTCGCGAGGCCCCCTGATTGGTCCCTAATGTTTCTCCTCAAGGTCACAGATTTGAAAAAGCTTCGTCACTCTGCTGTTTGTTAGCTGGAACCAAACGAGCCCTCAGCGGTCACTTCGCCACAAGCATCCTAATGACTCCTTTTTTTTTTTTTGGTTTTTCCTTACTTATATTTTGCAGGCGTGCAGGAAAAATGCAAGAGTCAATAATTGGTCCACTACAGTGGAGTGTCAGGCAGTTTTCTGTCTTGAACATGATGCACACAAAGGCTGGGTGCAGAAAACCGGCAGCCAGGAAGGAGGATGAATTAATGAGCACGCAGCAGGGCACGTTTATGATGGATCTGTGCTGTTTTGTTTGCATTAATGGGAAATATATGAAACAAGCCGTGAATCCATTTGAGTCAGCGGCCAATTTAATATGGTTTAATACCTAATTATGTTGCACTTGTCGTCCCAAATGTGAACAAAGAGGTGGGGATTAAATTGATGCCTCTCGCTCAGCATGCTGCCCGTGCTGAGGGTTCTGCCGCGCTGATAAAGACAATAGATAATAACTCATTACTTTTGCTCATTAATGTCACCTGAACCTGCTCAGCACGCTGGGCAGACACTAAAAACCATCCGTCGCTTCAGCACAACATGCTTTTACCAACCAATTTGACGGGGACAGAGCAAATGCTGGATCCGTTTCATTCACAGCTGATGATGATGCTCGGCATGGCCGTAAACTTAAATGGCTCTGGGACTAATTAAAGCGCTTATGGGTTTTCCCATAAGCATACAGACACACTTCAGGGTCAGCAGATAAGAGTGCAGCGAGTCAATAAGAGTCCGGACGCCTTGTCCTCAGCTGCTCCACACATTTCAAAACAGCCGTCCATCCTGGAGGGTGAATGGATGCAGCAGAACGTCCTCTTTGATTTGATTTTATTTTATAATTTATTTAATAAAACTTGCACGATCCCTCACTCTAACAGATGGATGGAGGGAGGAAAAGTCTGTTGTTAAACATGGTCTCGGGTTGCTCAGGTTCCTGCATGTTTCAGTCCTACAAAAGAAACACCACATGGACACGCTAGCGAGGTCACAAAAGTGACGTCTTACAAGACCGTACCGTCGACAGTCATAAAACGAAGCGAGCTTGCATCAGACTAGTGTCTCCAAACATAAAACGTTTAGTAGCAAGGACTAACAGAGTGTCCACTGTCAGGACAGACGGCCTTGTTTGGCGTGTTGTTGAGTGTTGAGTTCAGTGACTGCACTTCAGAAAAGTGGTGTCTCGGTGGACATTTTCCTAGATTGGAGAGCTCTACGGTGACGTGCAGCAGGTTGCTGTATCTACACTGAAGTGCACTTAAAACCGACGGAGATGGACTTGGCTTTCAGAATGAAGAGTCAAGTGAAGCTGGCCGACACTCACATTAAGCGTGCTCTTCGAAAACACTTTATGAGACATCCAGCTTGCTATGATTAAAAAAAAAAAAATCAGCAATGTCAGAGAGAAAAAAACTTGACACCTAAGACAGAACTTACTATAAGAAATTAAAATAACTAGTAAATAGCAAGGTGCATTACATCACAAGTGATGGGCCATAGCTTGCATCCATCACACAGGTCTCCAAAGCCCAGCTTTTAGCCACCATTAACCCAAAACGACCTCCACTAAGGCCGTGTGAAGAATTAATGTTTCATGTGGTCCGCATTAAACTCAGATATGGTGTCTTTAGCAGGACCCTTCAGGAAGGCCGGGGACCTCTAGGGTTGCGACAGAGCACACACTATTAACCTCTCTGATCTTGGATTATTGCCACATCAGAACGACGCCAGTTATCGGGCTCCGACCCGAAAAAAAGGGAGATTTAGCCACGGGAGGTGCTGCGACAAAATGCACTCAGCAACTCCAAAAGCTGCAGAAGCTCTTGCTTTCTGATGCATTTGCCAGGACTAATAATACAAAGCAGCGGTGGCATTTCTGGAACAATTCAGATCATCATTAGCGCTCTAAAACACTGCAGCTGTTACTGGGGGATTTTCTGAACTGTGTCACCAATTAATAATTCCTGAACCCTTTTAATCCAGATCTTGTTGGGGAAGAGGAGCCACTTATCAGCCAACCAGATTCACCTCTGGGTGACTCAAATAGGGGCAGCCCGAGCTGACAGAATTGCAATTTTGTCATAAATGTTGCAGAAAACCCAGAGACTCCCACCCACATCCTTCCTCTCCTCCTTGTTCATGCTCTTTGGGAGCGTGTTTCAGCTTCCACACCGAGATCAGACATGTTTGCTTTTGGATGACAAATGCCTCCGTATCTTTCAGGGTGTTCTTCTGAGGCACGCAGAGGTGTCATTTTGACTGGGAATGATAAAGTTCTGCACGTAATGTAGCTGATGTATGTAAAAAGGGACAGTTAATAATGACATATTCTTAGTGCACAATGACAGCCCAGCATGAATAAAAGCAGTAATTATATGGAATTCAAGACTGTAGGTGGTTATTGGTCTGAATGATTGTGTTTCTCTAGCAGGATCCAGCAGGATCCGGCTTTGTCGTAGTAATAAGGTTTGTAATGATCTCGTTTCCTCGGCAACATCCTCCTGCTTAACTTTGGGTTCTCTGAGCATGTTGTTGATTCTCAGGCCAGCTGGAGGGAATGAGTTCTGAGCCGGTGGGAAAATATGTCCCACTTCCTCAATTCAAATACTGTTCACCTGAGCTGCGCTGAGGTTAATCACAAAACGGAGCCGCAGACAGAGCAGTTGCCAAACAACTAGATCCCACATTTGCATGGAACAGGTGTGCACGCGGTCAAACACTTCATTAAAAGCAGATGTTTGTGTCTGGTGCACCAGGGCAGATGTTGTGGGTTGTCGCCTATACCGGGAGGTTCTCTTACTGTCATTAGCAAAACAGTGCACAATACAGAAGACCCGGGTGAGGCACTGCCAGAATGTTTCTGTTGTTAGAAAAATCTCATTACTTTGATTGCTGTGGATAATATGACTCAAACCAAATGGTTTAATGACATGCTGCAGCCCACGGCGACAGCAGGGGACCGAGGGATAGGTGGCAGATGAATTAGCATTTCCACAGCCGACCTTCCAGCATTCCGACTAAACTTTTTACGTCAGAGGCAACAGAAATGCCGTTGAGTGATGAGGACCCAACGGCCACCCTCATGCGTATAACAAAAACCAGTAACAAGCGTCGGTGTGTTCCACCTTTCGACTGAGGGATGGAGGCCCTCTTACTCACCACGCGTCTTTCTTTGACCTCCCACTGGAGCGTATCGACTTGTAAACAATGCAGCACAATAAAGCGGGCGGCACTCAGTAATTGAGCTATTGCCTGTCGTTTTATGAGCTCCTCTATGTCAGATGCTAACAGTTGGTGGTGTGTCCACCTAAGAAATGAAGCATCAGTCCACAAATGAAAATAGAAGACTCCGGCAAGAAGAGGGCAGCTCGGGACAGAAGGGCTGCAGGTTTTGGGATATCACGTGGAGATTCAGAAGGGCGTGAAGAGCAGCGCTCATAATTCACCCCCGCTGACAGCATCCATCAGTCTCATGTCCTCTGAATCCGTCCTCTGCAGTGGTACGAGCCTGAACTGTTGTGTGTTGGCGAGCCAGTGGCAAGTCAGTGCATCACCTCACATGTCTGCACCTGTCTCACGCTCGGATGGCCGAGCATCTGCATCTGCAGGCGCTGCGTGGATAAAAGTGCGGCAATAAACTTTGATTAGAATCGAGAATCAAGGTTGGGATTACATATGGGGGACTTGCTGCTCTCTAGCATCATAAAACTGCCAAACAATGATTCATTTCTTTGGGGCTCTGTTTATAGGAGGCCAGCGATGACAAAGAGCAGGGCTGGATAAGAGAAGAAGATCGACGGAGGAGCAGGACAGCCTAATTACAGTAATTGGTTCTTATGGGGGAACATCATAGGAGTGCAGTCCATCCTGGAGTCCAGCCCCAGTTGGAGCTGGGCTGACTGGGGTGTCACTTTTGGGGTTTCTCAGACCACTGTGAGGAAGCACTGATGCTGCACAGACCACAGAGAGAATGAGCTGGATGTGGCCAAAATATGAAGAGGAAGAAACATGTAAAACTGATAAAAGGGTAATATTCTTTCTGGTCTTAGTAATTTTAAGTGAGGAAATAAGAGAAAGAGCAAGTACAGAGAAGAGAGCTGAAAAAAGGTGGAAGTGGTTGTTAAAAATAATTTCCCTGCATAAATGTTAATAGTCAATTAGAGGTGACACAGGAAGTTTGACCTTTGATTTCATTTTCACATTGTTTAAATAAATGTTACCAAATCTGCTCTATTATTCTTGCAATAATCCAGTGAACAGACTTTTAGCACTGTTCTATTATTTGGGACCAGAATCAGCATTTCTAAATGTGTAAATAATTTACTGTTACAATGACGGTAAACAATGCATTTGCCAAGCATAGATGCAGCTAAGCACCTGGCTCACAAACTCACTGTTAAGATATTTGCAAAGAGAGCTTCTTCTTCAACCGAGTTCAGCTATGATATTTGGTCACCTGACCTTGTTATTAACCTTGGGTCCAAAAAACCGTAGCTGCAACTTGTTCCCCGGTTTGTATAAGAACTTTTCTAGTTGCTTCTGCTGCTGTCCTTTGCTCAGGGTGATGTCAAACGTCTCTTGCCGTCTCGGGATGCTGGGTGAAGCCTCTCTGTATGCAGTCATTACAGTCAAACCCGGACAGCCGCTCACCTGGGAGAGACCCGAGGCCCCCGCTCTTGACTGCAGCCTGATTGGGAGCGCCGGGGTGATGCCTGACAGATAAGGACAGAGATCACCTCCGATTCCAACCGATCGGGCCGATGTGCATCTCCCGCAGTCGATGTTTGTCCTCTCGTTTACTCCAGAAAATGATTTTTACATTCCTTGTGAGATGGAATAACAGCCCCAGAGTGTGAAAAGAGAGGGAATTTGTTTTTTGGTTTCCATCCTCAGAACAGATATATCACCAGCCTGGGTTCCAACAGAGGGTGTAAAGTGTCACTAAGCCGTGTGCTGAATGTGTGTGCTGAATAAAAGAAAGTGGTGGGTTTGGGTATTCTCCATGTGTCTCTGATTCAGGGAGAAAATTAAAAGCCGAGAGGACAACTTTTGTTATTTGAGGAAATGCTCAGGAGGCCGTTTGCTACGGTTCAGTGAAGGAGGAAAACGCTCGCTGTTGAAATAAAATGTTTCTTTTATCCCACATCACTGGGCAGCTGCAGGCAATCTTCAGAAGCATGTTCTTCTTCTCATCCATCTTTCCGTTTCCTCCCATATAGATTTTCCTCACAGGAGACAGCTGATCTGTCATTCCAGTTTTTTAAGATTGGAATTATGTAACAACTATATTATGCAAAAAATACTGTTTGTTTGTTTGCTCACTTACTTGTTTTGGTTTTTATTTTCCTTAGAACATCAGTACTTTCAACAGGATATTATCACAATTAAATTTCAGCGTTATTGCTTTATAATTGCTCCTCTTTCCTCTGTCCCAGTTCAGCCATTAGAGCAGCTGCTCCCCTCAGCAGTGTCACTACCTCACTTGAAACCTTGTCTGACCTTTACGTACAGCAGTGAGGCCTAACAATTTCATTTTCAAGTGCAATTCGGGCCCTTTGGTTACTTGTAAAGCAGAGCACACTCTCCGTACATACTCGCTGTCATCAGTAGAATAGATCAGAACTATTGTGGTACAGTCGTGTGCATCCATTCCTGGATGAGGAGCCAACGCTCAAGACAGATCGGGAAGTGAGCCTTCCTAACAAAATGCGTTGTGAGCTACAGAAGCCGCCGCTGTCCCCTCAACCAACAATATGAAAGAAAAAATAGTCCCTCCATGAAACTGTGCACAGTTGCTTATCCCTGCAACCACATCAGTGCTGGGTTCAGATCTAGTGCATTAAGCAGCAGCAGTAGCAGCAGCAGCTGAGTGCTATACGGTTTTATCATACTGAAACCAAGCAAAGGGTCTCATCAGCACCCGCCCCCCCACCCCCCACACCCAAAGCCTTCCTCCTGTCGGACATTGCCCTTGATCGGCGGTCTGGCACCGATCCTGTACGTCTAGTCAACATGCAACATAACTGGATTTCTGAAAATAAAAAATCCATGTTGCCTTGTTCAATATGGGACACCGTTAGCGAGCATGTGGCGAATATGCATTAGGGCCTAATGACATTACCTACAGCTGCAACATGATACACCCACTTTTCAGAGGACATGCCTGTGAGCATGAATACATAAACGGAATAAATATAGTGGGTGTGTGCACTGTAGCATCACATAACAGGCTAACAGTCACACGTTTAGGAGTAAAAAATGAAAAAAACTGCATCATTCAGCAACAAAGAGGAGCAGGCAGGAATATGGATGGCCTCATTACAGCAATATTCTATAGCCTAGAAATCTGTCCTTGAATACTTAAAAAGCATTTTATTGCATCGACGTTTTTTGTACCATCTTGATGTTTTCAGTATTTTTGGGTGGGTGGGTGTAAATCTTGTAATCCATCTCATTTGTTCTTCAGCCATCATGTTTTGGAGCAGTCCTCCCTTTTTCATGGTACAACCAGTAACTTCATCTGGTTTGTATTGTCATTTCTCCTTTCTAAGGTGCTTTTGGTGGATTATAGGAAGACAGAAACCTTTGGCTTTGATTAAAAAAAAGATCAAAGGTCAAAAGAAGATCGAAGGTCAAAGTCTTTCCGGAATCCAGAAAATCCCCAAAATGTAATCATCTTTCTTTCACCCATTACTGACATTTCCTGACACTGTTATAAAAATGCGTTTACAAGTTTTTTAGTTATTTTCTTCACAGAGAAAGTGACAGATAAATGCCAACTGTCAAATCAACTCCTTGGCAAAGGTAATAGCTTACCATATCGGCATGTTATCAAGGTCAAATAGCAGATTGAATTTAAATCACTGAGAAATCTTTAAGTCTGTCTGCAGAGACAAAATGGTGCTGCAAATACGATCATTTAGCAGCATCTGCAGCGTCAGCATTCAGCTGACTCATCAATACAAAAGGAAAAGAAGCTTGTTAACATAAACCCAAGGCTGTGCTTTAATTTATATTCCAAATTAGTGACAGTTGAAGGTAATTTTTATGAGGCAGCCTTGGCCACATTTGTGTTTTTCCCTCCTCTCTCCTTCATGCATCCCACACAGGCCTCACCTCCGCGTCACCCCATTGCTCTAAAATATTTTCCTTTTTTCTGACCCTCGCCACAAGGTTCAGGGTCTCGGTGAAGGTGTGGTTAATGATTCTACACTCCCTCTCAATTTAGCGCCTGCTGTCGGGCACCGTTGCTGAAGGACAGGGCTCTCGTTTTGACACAAAAGCAGCTGGGCTTTCTTTGCCCCAGAAGAGAAATGAGAGTCAGACGCCATACGACAGACCTTGACCAAAGTTATTTGAATTTTCATTAAAGCTTGATTATGTATTCTCTGGGTGTGATGATTTTAGTCTTGAGGTCCAAAGTTCCACTGTGTCATTCAAGGTGAGTCCGATCTCATAAAGTTCTCCAATAATGTTTGTTTATGGTTGCCCATTCAAAGAAAGTGTCCGCCGTGTCCTTGTCCACAATAGCAGCTGTTAAAAAGCCAATTTCTTTCTCCTCAGCAGAGAGCAGTAACTCAGACTGCATTATCTCCAAAGCCTTTTCTCCACGCATGCTTGCAGGGTTGTGAATGGTCCATTTCACTGAGCAAAACAAGGAAGAGCTAAGGAGGGGCATCATTAACAAAAATTAACCTCTGACTTTGTAAGCTACTTCAGAAAACAATCCTTTCACTTTAAATGTTCTACAAGAGTTGCTTAGAATGTTTACAATGCAGCTGTGCTTCTTTCCTTCTGAGTGCACCTCAGAACTGTACAAGCAAATAATAGCTGCACCCAGAAGACCCCCCACATTCAAGTTAATATTTTTATAAAAAGAACAGGATTCGTTCGCTTCAGGGTTCCAGCTGTACTTGTTGGTGCTGCACCAGAGAAACGTTGGCTCTGTGGACAGGCCTGTCAGCAGCGTAGAGTCAGTGGACCAAGCTTTGTGGATGAGTTTCAGAAGTCTTTTTGAAGACATCTGCAGAGCATCTGTTCATGGCAGACACAACCTGGGCTGCAGAGAGACACTGCAAAAAGAGCCGCTGGCTGAGCTGCATGGGGAAATTTCATTTATCATTCCGAACGTGTTAGGTTGAGCCGTGTGACCAGAAACCGAAGAGACCTGTCACATCTCTACAGCAGGCTGCTCTGGTACCAGACCTGCACTGAATTCACCAACCAGGCTGCGGTCAGTCGCTCCCTTCTTCTCTAAGTTCAGAGCTTGTTTAAAGCAGTTTTTGTTTAAAGTTTGTCCTCTGAGATGAGAAGCTCAGATGATGGTCCAAGCCCTCTGTGGGAGCTCCGAGTCCTTCCACTAGATGGCCTGTAAGGACAGCGTGTTTGCAGCCAGGAAAGTAGTCAACAGCCACTTCCCTGCCATCCAAGACATGATGAAGGATGAAGAGTCTGCTTGTTCTGAAGCAGCTCGTCTTTATAAGAGACATTTTTTATACCATGGAGGTCACATGAAACCACCATGAAGCCAAGGACTACAGAACCACATCTACTGCAGGTGGAGACTAGAGTGACGCTCCTAAGTGGACTCAAGCAGATAAAAAGATGTTTTGGGGTTTATCAAGAAATAAATTTTAAAAAACAAACAAAAAAACAAAAAACCCCTCTATTACAATATAAACTCTTGGTCTTTGTCTGATGAATATTTCATCTGAAGAGACTCAAGTTGCATGACAACATTAATGGCTCCTCCATCTTCACATGTTAGTGCACATAAAAACAGTAGTATGCACACATGCACTTCATCCTTCCCTCGGGGCCCTGCCCATGTCACAGAGAAAGTCACAGGGACACAGTTATCATGCTCGATTTGATTATGTCTTAATCCAATCAAACAGAGCAGGGGGAGCTCCATCGATTTTTGAGACACGGAATAATGCGTGTTGGCTCCAGAGGCACATGGATTCCTGGACAAGGTTAGGTCCACCGGGAAATATCATATCTGTCACCCAGCATGTTTCTGGGGTTCATAGATTCACTCCTTACACTTGAGTTAAGGAAGCTGTCAGATTATGTTGCGTTTGCAGGTAATTTCAGGCCAAGGGCGTTTTTTTTACTCATCAACAGCTGACTTTATATAAAACACTGCAACATGTGCAAGTGACCAGCAGTTATGGAAAATTTCAAACTTGTTTTTTTTTGTATAACAATAAGTTCAATGATTTGAAATCTCATTGTGATCAGCCTACAAAGAAGAAATATGACTGTTGCAAAAGTAATTAAACAGGGTAAATAAATTTATTTTTTTAAAAAAAGCAGAGATCACCTCCTAAATAGTAAAGAAAGAGACAGCTCTTGCAATACCATGGTGCACAGGGCAGCATTTATGTAGACAATCTGTGTCTGATGAAAATGAGACAGCAGCAGCAGCACGACAAAAGCACTCACGTTGCCTTCAGTGCTCCTCAGCTTTCTGCTAGTCAAAGCATCCAAAGCACGTTGCACACACATAAATGCACAAACACACACATATGCGAGAGTGAGCAGACCCGTGGAGTCACGTGCGAGTGCACAATGTGACGTTTGGTGACATGCATGAGTTAGCACTCTGAGTGTGTGCTCTTCAGCCTTCAGGCTGTCAGTCAGAACATACAGCAAACATGTAAAGATGGCCGCCCCCCAACCTGTCGCTGCGCCAGATTAAACGCACAGGACAAGATGGATGCTTTGCAGTGCTACACATCTAAAGGAGGAGACCTTTGCCTTTCCTCTAACCTGATGGCTTGCTCACACTGCTGCTTTGCTGGCCTGAAGACTGAAGAACAACATGTCTGTACCCCTTCCTCCTCCCCCTCGCTCCCCTTTCCCACTTCCCGCCCTCCCTGGAAAGCAGAACAACAAGGCGGGAGATGACGATGACAAGAACTATTTGGGAACGGAGAAGCCCACTCACCTTCTGGTTCACCACACAGTGTGCACTGTGATTCTAAACAGGGACCAGAGAGAAACAACAGGAGATTAATAACACACACACGTGATGTCAGCGTTGGCGCATGATCCACGGTGACAAACATCGGAGTCACTGCCCTCTGCGCAGAAACAATGACTGCTGTCTACATTTCAGACCGCTCTTCTTTACTGCTAATAAAACCTTGTATTCCTATACAGGTGTGCCTCAAAAAAAAAAAGAAAGAAAAAACCAAGCCGACATAGATGACATGAGCGATTGCGGCATGCAGAGGCTTAAGACAGCATGATGACATCACAGCAAAACCAAGCTGAATATTATTGTTATTACTGACATGGAGAATGTGCACCATGCATCATGCATCTTCATCCAAAGCTGCTGGTACATGTGGAACTTTATTATTCTTATTCAAACACAGCGACACGCGTTCAGCCTCCAGACCAGCGGGGTAAGAAACGATGGCTCAGATTCTCCCAGGAGTCGGCAAAATGTAGGCAGGAAGAGGTCTGGGATGATTTTAAACTGGATTACTGCTCTAAGTGGGTTTGGTTTCCTCTGTTCAGGAGAGGGATGATAGATGCGGGCCTCGGGCTTCGGTCTGCATTGTGCCAGTGTTTGTCTCTTCCTCGTCATCGGCAACAAGCCCCAATGTTTTTCCATGCAGCAGATCTGCTTCCTCTAATCGCAGTTAATTAGGGGTTTCATTAGATCGGCAGCACCCTTGGCCTCCTGACTCATCTCACTCTGTTTACGTTTTTAATCTTTTCCGATCCTGACATAACAGGAAAACAAACACAGCCCAACGGGACCGTCGAGGGTGAAAGCCTTCAGCTGCTGCGAGTCGCCACTCTCTGACCTTGCTCGTGGGTAGAGAGAGGCAAGGGCAGGCCAGCCGATGAATCAAAGGGCTCTTTTAAAGGAATGTTGCCGCTGTCAGTCTGCACGGGTCATAAAATGCCACCCTCTCCTGTCCCCCCGTCACACAGCTACGAGGCGGTTATCGCCCCCACGCTGTCGCAGGATTACTGCCGAGTACTTTCATAGCATAACTTACTTTTCTTTCTTTTTTCTTTATGTTCATTTCCTGGCACACACCCCAGTGTGACTGTGTGCCCCTTGAACTTGATTGGAACTCTGTCCCCAAGAGTTTTATTGGGCGTACTCGAGGCTGCTGAGGGGCTAAGCCACTCACAGCCAGTACATCCAGCAGCTTTGTGGCCACCAAGCCAGGTCTGGAGAGAATTTATCGGTTTAATTAGTCTTTACTTCTCATTCCCTACAGTGTAGTTCCACATGGCCGAAGCAATCGGCTTTATTAGTTTATTATTGCTACTTACATTTAAAGCACTCTTGGATTTCCCTGTGTGGAAGCTGTATTGATCCCTGACAGGCTACTTTCAGCTATTTCTCAGTGGACGCAGGAATGAGACAGTAAGGTTGACCACCAAACAAATAAATGTGTCCCTACCTCTGCTGGTTGCAAAAAGCAATGCCTCTTCGGAGAGGATTAGATCTGCTGTCGCTCTGAATGCATTTTTCAACTATGCACAACCTTTAATCCATTTGAATCCAGTCGAAGTTGCAATTTGCAAAGTTAAAGATCTCTGTGTAATTAACAGGACATGGCTGCTGTTGTAAGCACTTGTTTTCTTCCTGTTTTAAAGCATATCTAGCATTTTAGCTGTGTGTAAAATGCTCAGTCACCCCCTGAGTTTACAGCCCATTAACACATGAAATTTGAACACAATTTCATCTCTTATGTTCTTGTTTTAATACGATGAAAACTGTAAAGGTTATTTTTAATTCAATTAACTAACAAAGCAGAGAAGGTTTCCAAGCAACTGCCTACTGCCTAAACGGTTTACGCAAGACATGTATACTGCTGACGGGAGAAAAGAACCAGCAAAATTGTTCTATTTATATGAAATTGTGCAAGAATTTATCCAGACTGCTAATAAAGTTATCTACAATGATCAACTGGCTATAGATCAATAAGTCAAATGCCAGAATGATTTTATTGTGCTCCCTCCGGTTGGGTAGAGCCGCTGTTGGTTTGTCAGTAAACCCACAAAAGCGAGGGCGTCTGCAGTGTGCCTGCAGGATCAGCCATACGGGGGCAGAACCTTGGCTTTGATTGGATAATATAGTCAATGTATTCACCTATAATTAAAGTCTGCATTTCCATATCAGCACCTCTCTCACACATTCCACTGTAAGCCCAGCTCCCCTATTACCCTCACCCTTTCTCTCACCTCACCGTTTTCCCAAGTTTATGCAGTGCAGCAGATATGCAGGTGCTAATTAGCTAGTGCTCAGGGTGTTCATCTATTTCTTCTCTTTTTTACAAGAATGCTGTGTCTTCATTCGAGCGTATAAGGTTATAAAAGGCGTGGAGTGATCAGTATGTGACAGCACAGGTGTGAACACACAGGAACTTTATTTAGAGAAGATGTTTCATCTCTGATGACTTCTGATTTACTGCAAAGATCAGCTGATTAGTTTTACCTACTTGCCCCGGGTTAGAAAGAACCGGTGGGACAAAAACCTAATCAAGACTTTACTGGCCGATCAATAGATGGCCAATAAAAGTACAGGTCACTTAGAACAATAAGCAAGCATGAAATAGTGCTGCCTCCGAAGAGAAATACTGATTTTTCTACCCCATTTTAGTTACATACGTAATCAGAATAAACTGATCAGACTGGTGAAATCTGACGTCAAACCAGTCAAACTCAGTCCTGTAACCAGGCAACCACAAAGGTATTTCCCAGAAGTATCCCTGATGTAGTAAGAAAGCCATGTTAGTGTGTTACCATGACACCACTGCGGGGGTGACAAAATCAGGAATTTCATGATTTCAAAGGCTACATCCCACAAACATGGTCATGCTGTCCTACAAGTATTTTATTACTGTTGACGCAAAAGAAAAAGAAAGTCATAAATCACAGGGCACGGATATAGAGATTCCAGAATATTCATTTGTCAATTATTATCATCTGGGCGTGATGTGGGAGCGCAGTTTAAAGAGTGACCTTCAGCTGCCGATAACTACTCTCACTCTAGGCACCTAAAAAGCCATCACACAAGATGCATTATCTGTCTCTATGATGCGGGGGGGTCATGAATGCCTTAAAAAGCTGGCCTGGAAGCATCTTTTTCTGCCTCCAGAAGGATTCTCTGGATGGTTGGATTCACACAGAATGTGACCCATCCAACAAGGTGTCAGAATGCAAATATGCTTGTAAATGCAACACATGAGGCTTTTAAATCAGCAGCCGTGCACGGAGGCCATGTAGATATAGAACAGCCTCTGACAAACAGCTCCCACGGTTTCCTGTTTTTCATATTAATTTCACATTTGCTCCAGCTAACAGCCATGACCAGCTTCAGCGGCAGCCTCTTTTGGGTTGCAACACCTCTACAGAGAAATCCCGTTTTATGACAACCCAGAACTGATGGGGAGCTTGCGGTGCGGGCAACCACGCTAGCCCTGCGTATCTGTCACTGTGTGTTCTTTTGGGAACCTCTGCCAGGCACAGGCAGTTTCTATCACTGCAGCAGAACCTTAGTGGGTAATCTTTGTGCATAGTCCATCCAGTCCAGAAAGTCTAATATATGCCCAGTATTTTGACGGTTTTGTCACTCTTCCCTTAATCATTCAGCATTAGCTTGGTAAAACTCGATGGCTTTAGGTCTACATTCGGATTTTCCCACTTTAAGTTCAGTGATTTAACACGAGCAGTAAATCCATCAAAGAATAATTCACGAGTTTTTACAGTCTCCTGAGGGGCTGAGAGCTTATGCATGTAAGACAACTTCAGCTCAGCGCAAACCAGCCTGTCAAGGGGTTTTAAAGTAAAAGTGTTTTTCATTTGCAAGTCAGCGCAGCTCTTAAACACTGCAACAGTGTGCCATGACCAAAATCATTGATGCTTTTAAACAGTCTGTGTATGAAAGAATGTACCTGTGTATGGGCACACGTGATGCCTCTACGTGTGCATTTAAAGAGGCTGTGCCACTCCCCGCCTACCCCGAGTGCATGTTTGTCAGTGAAAGGACAACAGGCAACACCGGACAGTCGGTGGTCCAAACAGCCGTTCAGTTTTGTATATTCAGATTAGGGGAGTCGTGTAGAGATGATACTGATAGGCTCTTTCATGCCTGAGCAGCCCTGATTGAGGCATCTATCAAGGGGTCTCGGCCCCGTAGACATATTCGCTCATCAGTGAGACATCCCTCCCTCCTAGCTCTCCTGTCTCTGCATCCTCTGGTCAATGTACTTCCAGGCTCTTTTTAAAAACCACAAACAGTGCATCAGCAGTCCCCTAAAAACACACATGCATGCGCATGGGTTCTAAACATATTCTACTTGTCTCACACTGATATTTCCTAGTAAAATCAGCACTGGGACTGTTTCAGTGTGGGTGGAAGACAGCAAACTGATAATGTGAGACTCGAGTGCCACTGGCTAACAGCACACTGGTATAACTCAAGGAGCTCCACAGCAGCCTAAAATTTGTGTTTTGAGTGTTTTTAGCTTTTGGGAACTTCTTGTTTATGAAAGAATGTGAAGCACTGCAGAGCAAGACAAACTGAGGTGTGACTGAAGTGATTTGGACCAGCTGTAACAGAAATTTGGAAGTTGTTGATAGAAAGATGTGATAGGTCAGCTGAGCACTTTCAGACACAAATCACAGGCCTGAGGTCACAACTAAATTCTTGTATAGCTGTTCCAAGCACATTGTAGCACCGGAGGGAACCTGCACTAACGCTATCGTCTCATCACCAAAAGTTCCTGTGACATTTCAAAAAACATATTTCAAAGAGACGATACTCTTAGTGATGACAGGCGATTACCTCAATCACATTTATTGTTCCCATTCAAGTTTATGCATTCAGGTCCATGAATATGAAAGTAAACACATCGGTTACCTGAAAATATGGATTTCAATCCACGATTCTGTCAGCTCCTCAGAAACGAAACATCTGAGCAGACGTGTCCCGTTTTGTGATTACTTCAGCTTCTTGTTTTTGACATTTAGAAGGATGGTTTCATTTGCAAAAATAAAAACATGCACATTTTTAATTTGCACTCATCTTATTGAAGAACAAAAATGAGTTTCAAGATAATGCTGGACAATGACTAATTTCATCCAGATATGCATATTTCTAATAGGAGTCTGCCTGGGCGTCAGGCTTCTTGCCCTCTTTTGGATGATGTCACAGCCACCCGAAGGCTGGCTGGTGGCCCTCTGAACTGAGATGACCGGATTCTCATTATCATCCGTCCTGATTTATGGAGGTGTCGCGATCACATTGTGCACCAGGGCAGAAGAGGGGGTAAAGGAAGGCGAAGGTGGGCGTGAAAAATGGAGAAACTGAGAGAAGAGGACTGACAGGCAGTCACTGATGAATTACCCAGGCTGACTTTTCACTCTTTAGTGGAAAATCTTCTGGCTATTAGCTGCATAAGATATTACTCTGTGTGTGTGTGTGTGTGTGTGTGTGTGTGTGTGTGTGTGTGTGTGTGTGATTCACAGACAGCAACGTGATCATTCTGTTGTGGGCGAGTCCAGATCTTTACAGTCCACTAGTTTTAAGAGGCCTGTTTACATCTGATCCTGACAGTCTGACAGAAAAACAGACGAATAAAGATCCACCAGTGAAAGCTTAGAGACGTCTGAGCCATTTGGGTCAGAAGTGCACAAACCTGCAGAAATCTGTCCATACTTTGACACAAAAGAGGTTTGTTTATTATTTTGTCTCATTCTGTGAAGGATAAAAAAGGAAAAACAAAGAAAAGAAAAAACAAAGCTTTCTGATAGTGATTTATCTGAAGAACCAAAAAAGTGGCTTTTTATTGCTTCAAACATGAAATGAGAGGAAATCCCATTAAAAGTATGGTCACTGATGCAGACAGGCGTGTTTGTTTTAAGCATTTTGCAATTGCAAAGGTTGTGTTTGGGCGCTCTGACTCCTGGTGAATGAAAGCAAACATTATTACACTGTTCACTGGGCTTTTCTCACGGGGTGAAGTTAGCTCCACTGATCTGCTCTCCTCACACAAGCCCCCAACCTTCAGCACTCTGTCTCAGGCTGGCGGTGAACCTTGAAGCCCTTTAGCAGCAGCCTGATGGAAATACAATACAGCAATAGTTTGCAAGATGGGTTCTGTGGGTGTGGTTCACGGAGGTCATGGACGAAAGGAACGGAGATCTAATAGAGCACACAGGCGTGATTGTCCCTCTTTATCTGCTACAACAAGTGTAAGACACAGACAGCAAAGGGAATGCTAAAAACATGCTCCGTACGTAGAGGTTGTACAGTGTGACAATTCATTATGAAAGAATTCTTCAGTCATGCTTCTGCTCCCTCTGTATCCTAGCAACCACAACACTCTTCTCCAACCTGTAGTGTTGTGTGCTACACAGAGGGTTACATTACCAACGGTGTGGAAACGAAAGCTAAAAGAGGATGGAAGAAGTCCTGGAAATCAAGGAATGTTGTGTAACATGAGAGAATACATCACACACTTTTATATGTGTGACATCTGCAGCGATGAGGGAGGAGATGATCGTTAAAAATGTCTCAAATGGTGAGATTAGCAACAATAAAAAATCCTTGAGGACAAGTACATTGGGTGTCCACTGATTGGCAAAGAAAAAATATTTACACAACTTTTAGACGAGTAAAGAAGACTCTGGAGGAGGAAGGAGGATCACTGAAAGTCTCCAAGGAGGAGGCATCTTCTCATTAATATGACCGTGACAAGCGCTACAAAACAGGCAGCACAAGACTGTAAATAGAAACTCTGGAGAAGTTCTGGAGCCTTTGAACAGAAGAAACTTTCTCTTTAGAGAAGGAGGAGATTAAACCATGTCATGTGTCAGACCGTGGTGGATGCAGAGTGAAGACATCAGCATGTAGAACTTCTGAGGAGCATATGTGCTGGTGTTTATAGATGGTGCGACTGCTGACGGGCGCAGCAGCAGGACGACAGCAACAGATCTGAGAGGACACTGCTTCACAGTGCATACAGATGAAGAGCTCAAACACTGGGTGAAAACAGATTTGGAAGAATCTTCAGTGGCATCAGGGATCTGATCTGAATCTCGGAATCTGCACAAAGCCACGAGCAAGCAGCAGTGACGACGATGGATTCCAAACCCCCAATACAAATATTGTAAACACTGGAAAAACAGTCTTCATCGTGCTTCCTCAGAGCAGATGCAAAGGCATCGCGCTAGTCCTCCGTCTCCACCAAGACTGAATTAATGTGGCCCAGTTCTCCTCCAGACAGGAAGGCAGCCTGAGTAGCGCTCACGTTGAAGTCAGAGAGGGTTAAGGGTTTTGTAAAGGGCTCATCTCCGACAGATTGATGAACATGTGATGCGTGGTCATCCTCGAGCATGGCGCCTGTATGTCATGCAGCCATAGAGAAAGAGGCTTATCTGTATGACACATATTTACCCGTTGCCCTCTTCTATGTCCTCTTCATGCTCCATGGCTCTGGCCATCCATCACAGCCTGATGCTTCTTTGAGTGATCAAGAACTCCAAAGATTAATAGACTTGTTGACTCCATCAGTCAGTTCCTGGTTTCATCTACTCAAAGCTGAATAAACCAGGAACTCATCTGGCAGGAGTATCAAATTTATCATAAAATTCTATTCTCTATTATCATCTGACCTACTGCAGCAAACCCATATTATGATGAAGGAAAGTAAACTGTCAGCCTTCTGCTCTGCTCATCAGTAGATGGAGATGATAAAGGGTTTAGGAAAGCCTGGAACAGCCTTCCAGCCTTGACCTTGCATTCAGAGTTACCATCAGCCACTTGGCTCAAAGCTGAAGATACGTTTCTATGACTAAACTCTGGCTGTGCACGGGGGCTACCTGGGGCTGTGAGCTCATACGGAGTCTTTTCAGTCAGAATTTACTGTGCCTTCAAACTGAAATTTGCAGTGAAATCCTGCATTCACCAGGCTACATACACCAGGATGTAAAAAGCAACGGAAGCTGGTCGGCAGTGCCACTATTGCATGCTGATCTGGAGTTTTTGCCAGATTACTGATCCACAGTTATTCTCATTTCTTAAAAAATGACAGACTAATATGAGTCAAGCTTGTCATTTCCTGATGCAGATGAAGCTCTTTCCCACAGAATCAATCAAATGAATGGATAAGAACAGATAAACATGTCAGCAGCATTTGTGAGATTGAAACCATAAAGAATGAGACGGTAAATAAGCGGATTGCATGATTTATGATGCTCATAGTGTGGGGGAAAAAGGGAATGTGCAGTAGTGTTTCAGACACTATTCACCTTTTTCTGTTCACCTTTAGCGGCTCAGACATCAATTTTCCCTGACACCCAGATAAAACTGTTGAGTCTCCATTAGTCACTCATCGCTTTGGAGGCAGCACGGTGAAGACAGATGCCCTGTTGAGGATAAACAGCTGGAAAACAGTCTGTTTGTTCCAAGACCAGGCGCAAACACTCGGGAACCAGCGATGACTCACGACTTGGCTGGTCGGAGCCGAAGACATGCGGCAGAACATGAGTCTATCAATGAATGCACAAAATGCCGATGGGGCAGGGTATTAGCTGACAACTGAGCAGGTCAGAAACAGTTTGTTTCACTTGTAACTGGGTTTAAACGCCTGAGCTCGACATCTGTGTTGGTGAGCAAAACGTCTTGTGCAAGACAGATGTGCGCATCTGCTTGGGAATGAGCTGATAATCTCAGAGTCATAAAACAGGGACGTGTGAGCTGTGAATTGTGAAGTTTAAATCTCTGTGACGAAGCGTTGTGTCCACAGGACAACTGGGACGCTCGCACTCAGGGGACGACGCTCTTCAACTAGGTATGATTTGCATTTTTCCCTCAGTGGGGATGCCGTAACCTCCGTGGATGAAACTGCTCAACCGCTGGAGGTCTGCAGCCTAGAGCCATTTAGGAATGGCAAACATGTTGGGCCCTCTGCATGTGAAGCGTTCCTGGGAGTTTTTCTATCCATCTGCATCGTCTGCCTGAGCAACAAAGTGATTCTAATCATTGCTGCGTCCCTAAACATAATCAGCCTGGCACGAGTCCCACTGGCAGCAGCCATGAAGGGCCCATGTGAGTGTGTGTGGTTCAAAATATCCCTGATTTAGATATGATCCAGCATCTTTTTATTTGCATCACAGCATCGAGAAGTTATAAAAGTTATTAATGTGGAAAGTGGAGTATTTTATTAGGTTCCTTCTGCTGAGGATTTTTCGCCCAGCCTGGATCAAGCTGACCCTAACGTTCTGGTTCATCTGATCAGTGAGGTGCCTGAGTGTGCACGGGGAAAGCTTTTATCTCTAAGCCTGTCCTCGTATCTGGGCAGCACAGGCCCACTTTGTCCTCTAAAACTGAGCTAGTTTTTGTTCCTGACTGAAAAAAATTCTCAGATATTCACACCATGAGCATAGGCACACCATCGCTGCCTAATAGGTTCAATGTGGCACGCCGGGAGACTGTTTGTGCGGTAATCCTCAGCAAACCAATCACCTTATCGCTTACAGCAGAGGGCTAATTTACGGACAGCAAATAACCGAAACAGGTGTTTTCACCATCTACTGCACGATAAACACTGCCGGCGCTAAAACCTGCTGGAACACAGAAAAAAGCCCCTGAACTGCAGACATGTCGCTGACTTCTGCACGCTGAACAACGCTGAATAAATTGGTTTAGATCAATAGCTTGTTCAGATTCCAGCTGACTTCTAAGAGCAGCGTGTCAGAGGTAGACAAAATGTCCAAATTGAAAGATGTTTGGCTTAAACTTTGTACTTAGTAACAAAGATAAAGATACTTAGTATCTTTAGTAGTTCTACTCAGATCAGTGTGACTTTCTGATTATCAACTCCAACAGTTCAGTTCAGATCATAAACCAACATCTACACACAGACCCACTCATATTATTTACACTCAGCAGCCATTTTTTTCATTACTAGGTGTCGGCCCTTGTGTCTCAATCAATCCCTTAAAATGTCCGTCTCCTATCTGCTGTGCGTCTATAATCAGCAGGTTCAGCCTAATGTCTAATATAATAACTCATCATTATTAATTCTCGAATCTGTGAAAGAGATTTTTTTGCAACCCCTGTTGATTCGTTAAAAGAGCAGTTATGGCCATAATTGTCTATAAATGGACTTGCAAGTCTTCCAGATCACCGCGTACATGGTGGTGCATGCTGCACTTTATGTGTCAGCACAGGCATCAAATCACATCACAGCAAACAGGCTTTAAATGTTCTGGTTGCCTGAATCATGAGAGCATTTTTCTCAAATCCCCAGTGGACAGACTGAAAGTTTATTTCGAAAAGTATGAGGAAAAAAAAAAAGGAAAAAAGACTAATGCCCATCTGCACGGTGCATCTGTTTGCCATAATCGCTCACAGACAATCCGGAGAACTGACACAACACGATCCGTCGTCACTCACGGAGCCTCTTGTCTTGTCTAGTCACGTTTGTGAGATTTGGGCGAGCGAGTGTCTAAGAACAGCGACCCGGTGACGAGCAACATCTGAGGTGGCAGCCAGCAGCAAGCCGAGCATGTGCTGATATCCGTCCCTGTTAGCCTGCCAATTGTCACACCTCAGGTTCGGCTCTTCATTAGGATGACTTTCAGATCTGCCATTTGCTCCAGTCTGACCACATTTTTACCAGATTTTGTCAATATTACAGCAAATTCCACCAAGTTGGAGGAGTGGATTGAAATATACTTTATTTGTTTTTTTAAAAAAAAAAGGTTTTTTCTTTGTCTAGCAGACCTTGGGGTTTTTGGAACGCATTGGTTCTTTATTTTTCAGATGAATGAACGCTGTCCTGAATTTAATAGGTTGCACAAAATTAGGGCCTGTGTTTCTCCGGCAATACCCTGGTACAGAACAGGGAGACATTATTGGTTCATGGATGTACAGGACCGCCGTTTCAGGGACAAAAGTAAGCTTCCAATAAAAGCTGAGTTTCGCAAATCATTTACCAAAAGGAGCCAGCAGAATGCTCATTAGGTCCTCATTAGGTTAGGATTGTGGTCCCCAGGAACAAGGAAAAACTACCGGAGCGCTGGACTGTAGTCCGGCCTGTAGGTGTTGATGCCAAACATGTGCTTCTCCGTGGGCACCAGCTGGCCTAATGACCTGACCTCTTATCTGTCAGGAA
>CAAE01015020.1:0-14519 GCA_000180735.1 Tetraodon nigroviridis
ATCTCAGTAAAGCTCTCTGCCGTTAATTCTGCGTCTTTACTGGTTTTTAGAATCTTTACCAGTAGAATGAGCTTCCAACCCTGGTTTATAGACGGGGCGGGATGTGAACCTACATTGGGTACCTTCCAGTGCTGTGTGTCATAGTAAAAAAAAAAAAAAAAGGCTTGAAAAAATGTAAACAATCTGGTGAAAAATAAATATCTATGGATTTTTTTTTTAAAAAAAGGAGTCAAAAATCACAAAACAAAAAATCCCAGAGATAAGGATGATAAGCCAGAAGAAGATGAGGACCTTTCAGAGGAGATACGATGGGGGAATTTGTCCTTTCTTTCTTTCTTTTCTCTGATTGGGGAGCTGTAAAGGTCAGAGATTAGTAAAGGCTTTTTAAATTATCGCATATTTCATGATGAACTTTATAGATCCCCTCGTCTTAATTATCCCTCTTGTCTTAATTGTGCTTGAGATGAAAAGCAAGCGATGAGCTTCCTGTTTTCTTCTCCTTTTAGTCAATAACTTTTCCTATAAACCTTTTTATGTTTTTACATCCTTGTTGAATGAAATCCCACAACTTTTAATGAACCACGTCAACATTTTTTGCTGCAGCAGAGGTAATAAGAAAGCCATCAAATTTCATTGGACAGATACAGAAAAGGCTCTGTCATCCTTGGGTTGGTGCTTGGTCCTTAAGGCTGGGGAGTCATGGTTTCTGTTAGAGGAGCATAAAAAAGGAGTGTGTTGGTGCAACACAAAAGCTTTGTAGAACTTTGCTAATATATTCATCAAAGTTGCCGATGTGCATTTTATTTAAAGAACTATGAAGAATGTAAATGCAAATATGATTACCTTGTGATCCGTGTGTTGGTCTTTTGAGCCATATCACCATGGTTCGTGTCACAGGGTGATGATTGTATCATCTTTGTCGTAAAGTACAGACTAGGGATTGTGATGAATTACAGAAACGTTTTCACTGGTATCTAGTACCAATGCAGAATCATAGAAAGACAACTAACTGAGGCCAACCAAAAGACCTCAAAAGGTTTGGTTTAGCCTAAAGAGCCTACAAACTAATGTTGGTCTCATGTACTTAGACCCAGAGCACACAAGCTCCTCTGTCAATTTACTGACATGGAATAAAGCTGCCTTCCTGTGAACTGTTATTTATGTTATTTCTTCTTAATAGGAGTCAGTCACTTTGCCGGAAGATCTGTGAAAGAAAAGTGTTCTCGGACAGTTTGGATAAACATCCCCGTCTGCGCCGTCTGTCCCCAACAATACAGAAAACTGAGGGGGTTTTTTAAAGACCAAGTTAAAAAACAAAAAGTAGTCAGATTTTTGTAGTTCACTTAGTTCATTAACGTTGAGACGGACAGATTCATGAGCACAGGTTTAATGACATTTAGGAAGAGCACAAATTGATCTCACATCAGTTGTTTTCAGTGTTTACTTTATGTAAGTAAAAGAGGTTGATGGCAGTGTCACTCTCTTTTTTACATGCATCTAAGACCGATTGAGGCAGTAGTTGATTTAGGGCTGTATTTCTGGCAGCCCTGCAGCATTTCTACACAGACTGGTGGATGTTAGTAATCAGAATGATGGAGAAAGGCGGTTGCAAAATAAGGCGAACATTTGTGTAAAAACATAGAGAGGGCAGTGATTAATCAGTCACAGACCTGCTAAATCCCATCATTCAGAACTCAGTAAAATGGTTAGGAAAGGTTGATCTGTTACGTGGTATCGCAGTGACACCGGGGTTTCTTTTGAACATTCTCTTGTCGCTCGTTTCCTGATGTTACCTTCCAATCCCCACCCCCACTTCTCTGCCTCTCTTGCTCTTCTTTCTTCCATTATCTTTTTAAGCACTTTCCATGATTTTAAGTCAGCAAAAATGACTCTTTGAGGTGTCGCTGCCTACTTAAACTTCATTACATCCAATTAAGCCTCTTGTCCTTCTGTGAAGTTCAGGGTAGTGCATAAATGTGGCCATGAGCATGAAATTAACAGCTAAAACTTTAGTTTCAGCCTCATTAGCAAACCCTCCAGTCAACAAAATGTAAATGTTACATCAAGTCTCATTTATTTTACCTTGACAGTCCAGTTTGTCAGGAAAAGCCTTGTTAAAGTAAATCCTGTAAGTTAGTGCCTACTGTAAATCTTTGTAAAGTGATTAATAGATGATGGCTCCCATTCAGAATTATTAGTAAATTATCAGTAAATGAGGTAATCGCATTACGAATGATGACTGTTTAAAAGAAAAAAGGTTTTAAAACTACTTTTATTATAACTACATTATGAACTATACTATGTATGTTATAGATAACATAACTATATTATAAATTTGTACAATAATATACCAATAGATGATGATTGAGGTCCTTTTTAATCCTGGTGATAATTTACTTAACCCATAGTTCTGGCTCCAGTTGTTTCAGACAAAGAAGCTTTTTAAATAAGAGACAAAAACATCTTCAAGAACGTAAGCAAGCCTCCTTGCTTGCAGACATCAAGCATTAGGTTAGGGTTAAAAGGGGAAACATAAGCTGTGTATAAAAAAGATGGAACTGTGTTGACCTCAAATAGGAAGGACTATATTTGATATAGTCCTTCCTAGATATATTTTATATTTATATCTGAAGCACAGAACATCCTCAGAGTAATATTTACATGAATGAATAAAGACAGTCTAAAACCCATCAATGGGTTTTATGTGAAACGTGTGCATTTATTTTTTTTTCCATTTAAATACTCTACCCTAAACTGTTTTTTATGACATTAATATGCCCTACCAAAAATACAGATAGCAAACTGTTATTTCTCTTCACCTGATCAGTTTTCTTAAACCAGCTATGTCTGATTAACTGACTCTCGTGCGACTCCACTGCCCAGTAATGTTAACTTATCTGACTTATTTTTAAACAGAGTTAATTTAAGAAATGTATTATCCACTGAATTTGTCAACACCATTAGTTTACTTTCCCCCAATTTATATTATATGCTGAAAATGAGCCCATTTATGAACTGCAACAAGGTAGATATAGAACATTTGCGATCTGAGATAAACAATATAACGTTTTCAGTGCAGGCTGAGATTGTTATGACCATAAGGTCATTAGTTGTGTCCCAGTGTATTTGTACGACTGGGTGTATTTGTCGCTCTCTGTCTGTGCTGTTTCCGTGCCTGTGGAAGTTGGTGATTGGCCCTGTATATTGGCTGTGCTTCCCCAACATATACCCTAATATGTTAATATCTTATTTATATTATTAGTGTATAATGAGATGGACTGGATAACATCTCCATCCTTTATGTTCACCTAGACTGAGACATACCAGAGAACTTGTGTCGAGTTCCTCCGTGCATTATCGGGTGTATTCTAGGGTTAACACGTACAAGTGAACAGTTCCAAACTGGAGCAAAGATATTGGAGACGAAGGACACCCTTGGCTTGTTCTTCTATTTGCCCAAAAGGACCTGATGTATTTAAGTTTGTGACTACATAGGCCAATATTTTAGTCCTAGTAATTAAAAAAAAGCCAAATTTATCCAATATCAGTTTAAAATTTTAGATTAGCCCGAGAATCCTTGACTTTGAGCTGAGACACTCCTCTATCGGAGTGCTCTACGGCTTCTCTCTATTTCAAAGCTGCAAAAAGGATCCTTTTGGTTTAATAAATTAAACAGGGATGTGGGACATGCGGGGCTACAGGGGAAATACCAGGACAGCAGCCGTGAACCCACAACACAGTGGCACACACAGAGGTGTGTGAAACAGTGTTTCTGATCAAACATTCAGGCAGCTCAGAGAAGTGTGTGAGATCTGCTGGAGACACCAGATAACCTTGTTACAAGTTCTACAGAAAAAAAAAAAAGATATTACTAACCTTGTTAGTGGCAGAAAAATAAATCACCATGCCATGGTAACCCCGCTCCCCCGTAGATAATGACATTTCAGAGAGAGCAAATGAAATGGGGCAATTTTCAAAGTCATTACCAACTCAACACTGAAAGGGCCCAGAAAGAGAAGGCAACAAAAGAGAGGGTGACAAGGATGCTAAACCTGTCTGCCTGCTTGTATGTTCTGATGAGATAAGCTTTTTGTGCAGGCAAGCCTGCCTCTGCAGGTATCTCCAATAATGTTGTGTGTGCTGTTTGTGTATGCGCGCAAGCAGAGGCACACTTTCTTCAGACATCACCATACTGCACGTGTCTGCGCCTTATGTATGCTTTGAATGTGTCGTTTTTATGTGCGCGTGCAATTCAGCACAGCCCAAAGTCAAGCTGACAGACAGCTTCCCTCCGAGGAGCCCCTTAGTGTTTCTGATTGATCGTCATAATGCCAAGGTACAGGCTCCGTCCTTGGTGCCTATGCTAATCGTGCACTCATGCATATTTATGAGCTCCTTGGGAATCAACCAGCTAAATAAAGGATGAGGCCGTTGGCTTGGAGCTGTGTTCATCATGACTCTGATTGATTAGAAACAGCAAGGTTGTGAGATTTTTTTTCCCCCTCTAGTGCAGGAGTCACAAAGCAAGAAAAGGTGGTGGGGTTAAACAGAGATAGCTAGCTGTTATCAATCAGCTGTCCTATAATGAAGACAATGTTTTCTTACAATTCCTTTGGGATAAGCAATAAGTAGTTGTACAGAATGAAATTGGGTTGTAGACCTTGTCCTGGAGTTCTAATTTTATATTCCTGCAACACTACAAATATGTTTTTATACCAGTTTAGTCAGATTTTGACAATTTTGACATGTTGCTCTTGTTATTTTGATTTTATAAAGCTCATGTTCCTTGTGGAGACACAAACATGATGTAGAAAAAGCAGAGGCAAGTAATGACAACCTACAACAATTTATCCGAGGCACAGGAGATTTTATATATCCAAGTCACTATATATACAAGTCCATTTTTCTTAATGACTCTACTGAGTTCATTTAATATTCTAAACTTTATGACTTACAAAGTGCTCCGATGACACTTCAGCTTAGAGTTGCTGTTTGACACTCTGGAGTGAGCATCAACATCTGGCTTTTGAGTAGCACGTCACATTTAATTGCTATAATGTGCCATACCTGACGCCATTACGTCTTTTATTTCAGTTTATTACAAGCTATCACTCCACAGAAGCACATAGCACAATATTTTGATGACTTGAGAGGGATCATTCTGGGTGCAAGTAACAAACAGGGACTATTCAGTCTGTGTCATTAAATGACTGACTCTAAATGCCTTCGAGCTTTGCCTTTTAAAGGCAGTTCGACAGCTCCCACGTTTAAGAGTACAGCCTAACTACATGCTATCATCATATTCCATAATTATATTGATATTTCATAATTTATGTAATGTACCTGTATATATGCTATTTATTTCCTATCCTATTTTATTATGTGTATAGAGTGTTGTGTCATATTTTTATTTATCCTTTTCCTCTTTCTACTCTTTTCTTCCTTTTCTATCGCTGTAAATTTTGTCTAATATTTATGCTGCTGAAACAGTGCAATTTCCCCATTGTGGGATAAGAAAACATATATTCTATTTTATTTAGGGTTGATAGGTATACTGCACTTTAACCAGCCAGCTTTCAGCAGGATGGCTTGTAAGCCTGGTCCTGCTCAAGGTTTTTTAGAATATAATAGATCAGGATACAATAAATTAAAAATAAATAAATAAATATTTTAAATAAATATTAACATAAGATCAAATTTACATGACACCACACCATTTCTTTTGGTCATGATGTAAATTGAGGGTGGGTGAGTCAAAGTGGGTGTAGAATTGCACCGCAGCAGGCACAGGTTTCAGCTGTAAGAGAAAAAAGGGTTCAGGCTTCTTCGTTGCAATTAAAATGATGATAAATAAATATGCTGCATTATTAGAGCAGAAGCAAAAGAGCTTAACAGCGTAGGTGTCACGATTGCTGGTTTGCATCTCGTAATTTTCCATTTCTTTACCTTCTCGGTCCTCACCGTGCCCACCAATCAGTCGCACCAGCAACTCCTCTGCTAATCAGTGCCTTATTTAAACCCCGGGTTTTGACACACTTGCTGCCAGAATGTTCTCTGCGGTTTGCGAGTCTTTCCAGCACTTACCACCTACCTGCCTGCCTGCCTGTTACCCACCCTGCCTGTTTCTGATCTGCCTCCAAAGTCTGACTTCTCAGAAGTAGCATCCTGCCTTTTGTCCCTGACCACAAACTGTTGTATTTGCCTTCCTGTCCTTTCATCCTTTCATTTTACCTTTTACTTTTTCTTCCATTAATACCAAATTAATCATTTTTGAGCTTTTTATCACCTATTTTACCTTTTAGTTTTCTTCAAAAGCATCATTGTGTAGTACTTACTTTGTAACCTACTTTAAATCTCGGCCACTACACCTTTTTTTTTACTAATTCTGCCATAAATCAGCATTATTTGATTAAAGGCAAATTAGTGTTTCCTCTTTTTGTGGTTTCTAAGTGAAGTTATCGGTTATTCTGGCCACTTAGGAAAACCAGTGATTTAGAGGCCTCGGACCTCTGGGTGGAGAGCTGAATGTTTCCTCCTGGGTCAGAATGTGAACTCAAGAAACATGACCACTATTCATCAAAGAAGGTGCTGTGGGTATACTCCATGAATTAATCCCTTCTAGCAGCCGAATGGCAGGCTTAATGACAAACGCTTGTTTATTCTGCAGCAGGTAGGACTGAGAGATTGGCCAGTCTGCTATGCTAAAGTGTCTGAATTTTAAAGTTCCTATAATTAAGGTGGGTAGAAAGCTGGTTCAGAAAAGCCTAATAACTATATTTCCTATTTCGAAGATCTAGTATCTATGTTAAACATTATATACAGATTTTTTTTTTTTTTTCTCGGGAAGGTTTAATGTGTGGAAATGAGTCATTTTGAACATTTCTTCAATGCACTGAATGTATATCGCAATCACATACTTTAAATAAAAGAAATTAGATTGTTTTAAATATTTTGGTCCCTTTATTCCATATTAACCCCATTTTAAACAACTAAACAGGTAAATTGGTAATTGAATTACCAGTTCTAAACCACAGTTTTGACAAAAAATTGAAAAAAAAAAACAGCAAATAATAATTATACCAAAAAAAAACCATACAAAAAGCAAATGCGGAAACGCTATATATAATCCAGATGAACATCCATGAAGCAAGCCAATAAGATAAAGCCTTTTGGAAATAATCATTAAAAAAAAAAAAAAAAATCTGAGGCATATAGTGTTTTCATTACATGTCAACAAAATGTCTTTGTCTTGATACGTCCGTAAAGGGATAAATAAATTAGAACCTATATTTCCCATCATATGTGCTGGTTAGAGGAGGGAGCTCTTACTCATACAAGCAAATTATGCAAAATAAAATATTGCTGGCCGGAGATCCACTTAGTGAAGTATAGCGTCATCCTAAATCCAGCTAGTCCTAGTAAATTAGTTAACATAACAATAAAAAATAACATTAGCTGTGTTTTTTTATTATAAATTGCCATGGTGTTAAGATGAAGCTCTCATTGTTTTTATCTCCATCTGATCATGGCTCACATGTTCAGAATTAATGTATTAACATTTTATCACAGTCTCTTACTCAATAAGAAAGATCAAGAGAGTTGTTTGTAAATGAAAATGGACTGCAGGAAGTTTACATCAAAAAGTCTGATCAAAAGAGGAAACATGACAAGATGTGTCAGTATCATGTCCTGGAGGGTTCTCATTATCCCCCTCCGCAGGGCAGACGCCCTGTGAGCCCGTCTGCTTCTTTGATCCCCAATTGTTGATGACATTTGATAAAGATGCAATCGGACTGACGTCACTCCTGCTTTTTGAAGTGAACCGCAGGATGTGGTTCCACAACTAAGCTCAAATGTTAGCTTTCTGCAACTGTGCGTTACACAGATAAAGACTACTCTTTTTTTTCCCCACTGATTGATTGCTTTTGCCTGGCCACAGTGCGGCTTTGATGGTCAACACTAAATTCTTTGTTTACTGTCATTCAGCTGCAAATCAAACCAGAATAAGATACAAATTTAGCTGTTTTGATGAAACATTTGAATTAACTAATTGACATTGAGATCATAGGTTTGATCCCCAAATCCTCTGGAATGACTTTCACTTTGTGGTAACCAGTTAAATCTACCAAAATACATCGATCTGCGTATTAAAAAAATATGTCTGAATGGACATTTTTGCAGACTGACAGTTTGGGTTTTTGTTGTAAATTATAAGGAGTATTATGTCCATATGTTCTGCTGATAACTGTATTCTTTCTGGGGCCTCATGTTTAAGCATGTTTCATTTTTTTCTATATATTTACATTTATTGTTGGCGCACACTAAGGTTTTCACAAAAAGGACTTGACATAAAGCTATCAAAAACCAAACGAGAGCTCCAACGCAACAGCGAAAACAAAGTGGCGTTGGCATAAACAATAAAGAAGTCTACTCATCACCGAGTACCAGACCCCACTCTACATACAAAAACAAGCTTTTCACTTTCAAATGTGATTAACGTTTAATATGACACGGTCGAGAGGCATCTGCTGTAAATGAATGCAGTAAGGTCCTAATTTGAAAGATAAAGCTGAGATTGCCCACGTCTTACATCAGTTGGTGTCAGAGGTCTTAGATGATGCTGCTCTGACCTGCCGCTTCCTCTGTGAGCTGATCTGTTGCTGCATCCCATTTAAAACACAGAGGCTGTGCAAACAAAGGCCTCGGATCCATTTCCTGTTTGCAGCATGATGTCAGCCCACCTCTCCCCTGGGACTGCAGATATCAATAATCATTGTACCAATCTCCCACTGAAGTCTAGTGTAAGTCATTGTTTTTTTTGTGCTATTAGTAGCACTTTTTGAATAATCTTGAACAATATCGGAAATGTGTTCCCCTTATGTGGTCTTGTTGTGCAGCTTGTGGTGAATAGCTTCCCATCCCTGCACTGCACATGTTCATGCTATCTCCAAATTGCCGCTTTGTTGCTGCAGACAGATGTTTTGAAATTTCCCAGTCGTGGGCCACACTTACAGGCATTCACAACAGGCGTTCAGCTCAGCTCAGCTCATTACTCTTTTACTCCCATTGCTATCTAGAAATGACTTCACCTCAGTTACATCTTTAAGAAAACCAAAACAAAAGGGCTAATCTTTGCTTTGGAGGTCACTGCGTTAAAATGCAGAGACCTCTCAAAACCGCCAAGTGCACTGCCAAATTTAATAAACAAATGAATGTTACACAGCCGAAATTGACACCAAATCTGTGAGTGAAGTCCAAAACTCTCAGCCTGGTCACACATGAAAGATTGCTTCCAGTATACATCTGGATTTCAGAGGGAGACAACATTCAAGGCAGAGAGCATATCTGAAAAGGTTACTGTACAATAGTCACATCACAGTCCAGCAAACAGAGACAGAGCAGGAAAAAGTGGTGCAGTTTGAAACGTTAGACTTTTTTTTTTTTTCTTTGTACAAGCGCGTAAAGTTCTCTGTGAAACAAACACACCTGGGTGTGTTTTTTGTGTACGTGTGTGTGCGTGTGTGCGTGTTCGCGTGTATTTGAGCATACACTGTGAAATATGGTAGGCATGTCCTCTGAGAACCAAGCGCATACACACTGTTGCAGCACATACAGGCACTCATGCTCACAGGTTGGTTCAGGTCTTTACAAAGCCGTGTCGCACGCCGCCTGTTGCGGCATGACCGCTGAGCGGCATCGACAGCAAATGAGAAAGGAGAGGTTCTAGTCAATCAGAAGGAGCTGAGTGCCTCCAGAGCCACCTCGTAGCAGAACTTGTACTGCTCCTGCGGAAGAACGAGAAGGTTAGAAAAGAAAATCATCTTTTACTGACCCAGTAAGCAAAAAGGGAACCTCATGTATCACCTATAATGTGTTGTTTACCATCGAGGTCCTCTCAGAACACCTGTGAGTGCTGAAGGGTTTGGAAAAAAATCTCTTTTTTTTTTACAGAGACTTTTTTTTTACAATTCTCCCACTCAAAGTAAATTACAGCCACACTATGGTAACGGTCTTGAGGTTAAAGGTCGAAAATTCTCATTTCCAGACATTCTACTGCTGTGACTGATACATCTCCATTTTACTCCCATCTGCTGACAAAAACCTTTAGGTTCTCCAGTAATTTACTGCTATAATCTAGCAGTAAATATTGGTAACGGAGTCGGTTTTGAGTGTGGTGTTGTAGACCAAACTCAGGATCTTTGGTTCTTCAATGTCAGCACATCAAGAACCACCTATTAAGGATGAGTGTCCAGGATGTGCACGAGTCTCACCATTGTCTCCACCATGTTAGTCTTGTTATTTCGGAGGGTTTTGACAGTGTGGAAAACATCGATGATGTTCTGCTGCTGGATCATCTCATTGATGCTGCAGATGCCACAGAATGTTCCAGAACGTCCTCCACCGGTCCTGTAACAAGGAGAGGAGATTGTCACCATCATAGCACCTCTGAGATAAGAAAGAAGAAGCAGAAGAAGACAAAGAACAACTTCACTCTTATTAAATAGTTTTGTGTTAATGGCTCTGGGTTTTGAATGCTCACAACACTGTCATGATGACAAGTTATAAGAATAAGAATCAGTGTTAAAATGTCATTCATATCAGTTGTCTTCATTGCACAAGAGAACCAGGGGACCCTAAATAACTTGTAACATAAAGCCATGTGGATGACTTTCTGTTACTTATTTTAGGACCGCTAAATTAACAGCTTCAGGTTTTCTGTAAACCTAAATAATTTAAGTTAAAATGAGCTTTTAAGTCACGTTGAATGCTTAAAACTGAAGTGTGTATGAAAATAGAGATTTTACATATTAACAGGGGGAAAAAAAAGGTTTGTGTGTGTGTGTGTGTGTAGGGTTAAGAAAAAATAGGCCACCACCACCACCACCACCACCATCATCATCATCATCATCATCATCATCATCATCATCATCATCAGCTTCAGGGTCAGGGTCAACATCCGGGAGCAGAAAAAGGCAAGAAAAACCAGCTGAAGTCAACTCGACACAGTTGATGGGATCATTCTGTGTCAACTCCATTACATGTGGAATCAATAACTGGCGTTGATTAACAGCTACAGTTATTGATCTACTCGGGAGGGGAGGGGTTACGGCGCCGAGCGTAGCCACTGGATTACTAAATAGACTAAAGCAAAATTACATTTAGAGGAATTCACTTTTTTGAAAACATTTGCACGTTAAGTTATAACCCAACAACAATATTACATCGTTCTGTATAAATTGAAGTAGCTCAACCAAATCGGACTCTGATTCCAATGAATCGCCCCTTGGCTTTGGCTGTAAACATCGGGTGTAAAAATTAGGATGATTTTTAGCTTGAAATTAGCTTGATGATGTGTAGGCGAGTATATTTTATCCCAGACTTTTTTAAAAAAGAGCTGAAACTTTAAGACGAATGTTACAATTTTCTGTAATTTTGTTATAGGTTTAAATTAGACACCTCCTAAATACTTCATGGATGAGAGATTAAGCTATCATTTATTTTAAACAAACTAGAATGTGTGTGCGAGTGTGTGTGCGTGTGCATGTGTGTGCGCACTGAAGCTGAACTCACAGGCAGTGGACCACAGTCCTCCCGTCTCCCCCGTCATACTGCTCCTGCCACTTGGCCAACCTCCTCACCAACTGGAGGATGGAGCGTTTGGAGAGAGGCGTGTCCCTGTAGGCCGGCCAGCCAATGAACTGAAAGTGCTGCACTAGGCGGTAACCATCCTGAGGCTGAAAAACAGGTGGAAGAATAATCAGCCTTCTTGTCAGCTTGTTCATTTATTACTCAGTGGCTTCATCCTTAAGTCACTCCTCCTGCTTCCTCTCCGCTCCTGTTAAGGACTCCAAACTCTATGTGTGTGTGTGTGTGTGTGTGTGTGGTGTTGGGGGGGCTGGGGGTAATATGTTTCGTCAAATCCAAGAATGATTTGCTTTAGGAGGTTTCAGTAAAAACAGCATTTGAGAAGAAGTTAGGCTATACTTTGTTATCCTAGAATGTAAAACTGCTGAGATATCATAACTGTCTCTTTAATACAAAAATTGTGAAACTATATTAGTTCCAAAGTAAAGGTTGTAGTATCATCTGAATACTTCTCACGAGGAGGTTCTGCATCAACGCTGCATGATGGCTTCAGTAGGGTAATACAAGCAGAAAGGGCCGGTCATGAAAGCTTATCTTGGGGTCACTTTACAGGAACCCTGAATTAAGTAATGTCCTTGGGGTATTCTAACCTGCCTCCGCATTCTCCAAACCAAAATCTGCTGAGCTAAATTTCAATTCAGTTGATTCAAGTCAGTTATTATTTTAAGGCAGGACCAACAAAAATTCTAAGACATAACCAGGTCAAAGGTATTTCGTCTTTTGTCATAATTGGTTAAAAAACCGTGGGGATAATATTGCTAATTAATGACAATAAACAGAGCAGTTGGGGCAGCAGTAATTCTAGCTAACGATGTATCCTTCTCTTGATTAAGACATCATGCTGGGAGCACTGGAAGCAAACCATACATGCCATTTCAGCCAAAACAATGTTCAACTGGTGAATTTGTTCCTTTTCATTACAATTCTTCGCATTGGCTGACAATCAGGCAGATGCATGCCAAGTAATTAGCGAAGTGTCTAATTGGCCTGCAGACTGGGACATGGAAAAACAGCCTTCTCAAACAATGTTTCCAGTCAGAGCAACCTTCTTAAGAATGAGCTTAAATTAAAAAAATAAAATAAAATAAATCACCAAATACAACACAGGCAGGTAAAACCATTATTCAGACCTCCCTGAGCTAAGCCCGCTAGAAAACATGCTGGCTAACGTGAAAATGGGCAGAGAAAATGACTCTAGTCATCGGAACTGAAGCCGTTGACGTCCACCTCCCAGAAAGCCAAAACCTGTCTCACCTCTGCTGCATGTATGGGCTAACACACTGACACCGAACTCTATATGTTTTCCATTCTAATTTGCATTTATCCTCCTTCTTGGGCCATACTATCATTCTCTCTCAAAACACTGCCTTTTGTCTGGTCCTCTGCCTCTTTCATCAGAGCTCTTAGAGGTTTCCAGCACAGATTGAACGAGGCTGGATCTGCTCTCTCTGTGTGAGCTCCGCTGTTGTGAGGATGATATGAGCCATTTCACGGTAGACTGGTGATGTGTTTGAGAGACAGCCTGGATATAGAGGCTGAGGTGGTGAGGAGTTCACTCAGCACTATAGGAGCCAGGAGATGAGAGGAGTCGTACCGTCATGGATGGGTGAGAAAATGAGATGAGGAGGAGGAACAAGAAGAGGCTAGAAGGAGGAAAGGAGTGATGAGGAGGGAAATCATGAAGTGAGAAGAGGTGAAAATCAAAACATTTGACATGATGAGAAGGCACCAAGCGAAAAGGAGAGAATCAATTTAAAGTGTTGTCACTCTGCCCTTTTAGCTCTCAGCCAGGGGGTGAATATACTTTGGTTTGTTTGTTTGTTTGCTTTCAGTCAATCACAGCAGGTGACAGGACTGACCTCACAGGCTGCCAAATCACCAATTATGCATGTTCCTATGCCAAAAATGTAGATTTGGGGGCTGTTTGGTGCATCATATCCCCACACTAGCACAGAAACACTTTTGGAAGCAAATTGAACCAATAACCTTCATTAAACACACCTCTGAACACCGGATTAACAACAGGCGGCTGTCACCACTACACCTGATAATTGCGTCAGTGCTGTAGTCATTTTATGTTACAAATTACATAAATTTTATCTACTGATTTAACTGTAATGCATTTTTCCTGAGAAGAAACGTCTAAAGAGTTGGTCAGTACTCGCGCCATGTTGCAGATCCTGAAGATTCGGTTGATGATATCCTCGTCAATGTCTGCTGATATAAATTCCACTTGAACTGGTCCGTAACAGCAGGAGCTCTTCTCCGGCCAGTACTGCATACATAACTACAAAAGAGACAGAAAAAGGCTTGGATGTACAAAAGAATGAGAGCCAGAACATTTTTCAGCTCACAGGTTTAACGTGTATTCAGAAAGGATTTTCATTTCAAAAAGCGCAAAAGTCTGTCATTGCTTTAGAGCAGGCATGGGCAAACTACGGCCCGGGGGCCACATGCGGCCCGTTAAACGTTTTAATCCGGCCCACCAAACTTGAAAAAATTAAATGACAGTAATTTAAAAAAGGCACATTTTATTCATTTGATTTTCAGTGTTTTCAGACTCATTCCAAAGTCAGATATTTTGTTGTCATGCTTTTCTTCATTTTCATTTGAAATTAAATCACATGTTTCTCTCCATATCCCCAAGATGTGTATTTTTCTCTCCAGTACCAAAGCACTCCATCCATTTGCTCCTGGTCCGGCCCCTTTGTCAAATGTTAGAACCCATTGTGGCCCACGAATCAAAAAGTTTGCCCTCCCCTGCCCTAATATAACCCCAACTCCAAACCCAACCCTAACCCTAGCCCTAACCCCAACCCTACCCCTCACCAAAGAATAGGTTAGTGCTAGGTTTAGGGTTAGAGTTGGGGTTA
>CAAE01015020.1:88132-112215 GCA_000180735.1 Tetraodon nigroviridis
CAAAAACAAATTTCTTAACTGTAGAGTCTAAGACTGCTGAAAGCAATGTAAGTGTCCATGTGTTTTAAACTTTTAATTTCAAAGTTATAGGATTAAAGTAAATATTGATTGAAAAAAATACCACACAGAACATTCAGCCACCATCAGTTGGCAGGTCCAGTCCAGAGACACTACTTACACACACACACACACACACACACACAAACACGCACACATAGAGTTATTAAGGGAGCTTTGTGAACATTAATAATTCATTTATTCTGCTTTCAACCTTTTTAATGAAAAGTGTATTCTCCACTTTTAGAGCCCTCGGGGCTACCTGAGTTGGAAAACATTTAATTCCCATTAAGACTTCCACCATGTCCACTTTTCTTCCATTTTACACTATCAGAAACATCGTCTGGCTTTGGATTATTGTCCAGCTGAACACGTACATTCAGTGGAACAGTGGTACATGCTCACATCTGGAAGTTTTTGTGGAATAATTGATGGTGTCTGAAAGGCCCGTGAAACATTTTTGATATGAGACACTGGTTCTGCCGCCTGTAACTGGTCTGACTTTGCTTCATCAGTCTCGTCTTTTCTGTTGGATCAGTTTACTCTTTGTTGTTGTCATTTCTGTTAAAGTCAGCTATACAGAGTGAGTTATTTGTTTGGTAATTTTTTTCCCACATCAAGTGCACAGCACTGTTCCATCTGTTTTTCATCCACTAGCGCTAATTGCTTGGGTTAACATCCAAGCGTGACATCATTTTATTTATTTTTTAAACATTTTTGCCTACATAGTTGCTAGTTTTCTACTCATTATTATTAAATTAAATGTGATGTTTGCTCTGTAGTTGACCTTATAATGAATAGTATGCCCTATTACTTTAGTTAGCTGTTAATTATGATGCAATTAGGAACAGCCTTCTTTAAATTTTCTCAAGTAAAAGCTTTATTGTGCTCCTCCTCCTGATTTATTTCCTGCTTCTTCTTCACCATCAGATCACTACCAACATTTTTCTATTTGATTTTTTGTCAACTAAATAAAGATGCTAATTTAGTATTCATGTTTTTTTTTTTAAATCTTTTTTTTTATAATAATTTAGCAACCATATATGCAAAACAACAGTACAATGAAATTTAAAAAATCAAAAGATGGTTTTGAGAGTCGCAAAAGGTTGAATTTAACAAAGAAGGATTTAATATAAAAAGGAAAACTAAAAAGCATTCAGAAGAAAAGAATTAATGGGATGAAAGAAAAGGAACACAGATGATGAAGGCTGGTCAGTGCTTGCAATGTTTTAACCAGACAAAAACTCTGACAGATAAATGTTCCAGTTCTTCAGGGATTGTCATAGCTGAAGTCTAACCACGCTGTTTACCATGACTTGGTGAGCAAATTCAGAATTCATACTTTAATCAGATGTTTTTTATTACTACCTAAAGATATGAAATGAGTTTTGTGGCTTATATTTGAAAAAAGGCTGAGTCTGAGTCTTTTTCTTATGCTCCCATAAAACTACACTCAGGCTTCATTGATTTAGAGTAATCTTGGTTGGCTGATGTCTGACCTTTATTTCCTTTTATCTAAGAATGCAAATGATCAGGGCTTCTCACTAAAGAAAGGCAAAGACATACATCACCCCCTAAATAATAATGTAATAACAAAAATCTCTAAATGGAAAAAGTATTATAGATTCTTTCCAGAAGCCAGATTAATTGCCATCCTGGGAGAGTGTTTATCTGGAGATGACGGCAAAGGAACAGATCTCAAAAATGAGTGTAATGTTTCTGAAGTTAAAAAAAACAAAAAACTATAAAGTGTAAGTAAAGCACAGCCATTACCTATTGCAGAATGCTAAATGTTTGTGATTGCATTTATTTTAATTTAGGCTGCGGAATGAATCTGGTGCTAATTAGGTATTTGGAAGCCTTTGCGCCAATGCCATGTTTTTAAATCACTGGAATTTCTGCCCCCTAGGAGGGACAGTGGCTACAAGGTCGGACCTGTGACTCAGGTCTGATACCCACCTGCGTTTGAAGGTGAGAATGACGCCCAGGAGGATGATGATGAACATCAGAATCCCAGCGATTACACCAGCCATTTTCACTGTGCTGTCAACCTGCTTCTCCGGTTCCATGGCGTCTGAATCCTGGGTTGATGCACCTACACACACACACACACACACACACACACACACACACACAAACACACACACACACACAGAGTCAAACAGTCAGACATGTAACAAAATAACTGATCACATAAAATACACAAACACGGTCGGATCACACACATGCAAACTGTGTACACACACGTACACAAATTTCTTCCAGCCTTCAAAAAAAAGAACCACACGCACACAAACACACGGACATTGACACACACGTGCACAAGCAATTGTTAACTACAAAGACACGCTTGACACAATTGATCCCAAGGTGAAGATTCTAAACATTCACAAAAAGCATGAAAACCAAGTTAAAAACCAGGATGGAGGATGGAAACAGCAGCCGCATGCAGCAGAACAAACAAGCAATCCAGGTGTGTTTTCAAGAAGAGCCGCAAGAACGTGTGCTCCACAGAAGCTGAGTTGGGTAATATTTCTCACTGTTACCAGATAAAAAGCTTTGCCATCTTTCATTGGTCAAACGTGCCGACCTCATGAGACCCAGAAAGTTAAACCTTGTTTTTGCTTCCAATCTTCAGCAGCCTGGAACCTTATGGGCACCTTCACTGCTCACATTTCTACAGCCACTGATGCTGTTTTAAAGAGACTACAAATATGGTTTTTGACAATTTCTTTGCAAAAGAAGGAGAGTAATCCTAATGAAAAGAAAGTTCCGAAAGCACCGAGCTGGGCATTACCCAAGTAACCCAACAGCCCTAATCTCGGTTAGGCAGCAGTTTGATAATGTCAATAAAAAACTTCGGTGCCGTTTCTTACTCGTATGGTGTCCTTGGGCGTTCAGAAGGACAACTGCTAAAATCTAGTATTATTAAACTCAATAATGGTTTCTATGATGTTTGGCACAGCATGGCCTCGCGTGTTGCGTTATGTCTTTGGATATAATATCTAAACTACTGTTTCTAATGCCTTCAAAACCGGATTGGGAGCATTGAAAAGCGTTTTTTATTAACCTCGGTGATGCTTTTTAAAAAACTTTTCTCCTTTTTAAAGCACAAAATAGAAAACAACATTCTCTCCAGCAGTTCCTCTTCTTTTCCTGTTTTTTTCTCTCATGCTGATTCAGAAAATGGTTTCTTTTGATGTGCAGTCTTTAAAAAAAAATTTGCTTTTTTTTCTGTCCAAGCTGTGTGAAAATTCAGCATTGGATTCTGTCTCCGTGCCTCAGCGATACATCTGCCAAGTGTGAGGCAGATCAGAAAAATATTCCGAAGCATCCTGACAGAACTAAGAACGGAGTTTAGCAAGTCTTCTGGCTTCGGCTGGAATGTCGTCCACTCTGTGTTCATTTCAATGACACAAAGCCCAGAACACAAAAAAACTCAAATTTCTTGAGAACAGATGTGAAGAAAAGCATCCCAGATAAACTGCTGAGCACATACGTTTGAACAACAAAAACAGTCAGTGCAGACTGAATAGGAGGAAACAATATAGCAAACTTAGGTGGCAAATGTCAGTAAATTCTTACTTTTTCCATTTAACAGCTTCCTTCATGTTAAACAATGAATCCTCATATTAACTTTTATCAATAAAAAATAGACAAAATGCTCATAGTGAACTGACTGAAGGTATGACACTTACTTAATTTACAGCAGACGAGTCAAAAACAATCACGACTCATCTTTTATTAAACAATAATTTAAACTGCAAATGTCACAAATCTAAATACAGTCTGATCTTTGTAAAAAGAACAGTTCCAATGCTCACTGAGGACTTCTGTGTGAGTTTGCTGCCATTTATATTATGTTTTCACCTTTCTACTTTGCTTTAATCAAGCTATTTGTCTCTATGAAAAGCAGACTGAAGGAATGTCTTCCAAAAGATGCCTTGAATGAAAGGCTGATGAATTCTGTGTCTGACATTCTGCAAAAAAAGCAGCTTCTCAAATATCAGCTCTAGAAGCATTTTTATCCACCTTGATGCAGACCATAATGAAGTCCTGACTTTGTGTAGTTCAGGCAAAATCTGGAGATAATTAAACCAGGAAACATCTGAAAGGTGATGAAGACAGGGCTGCTAACATGCTAAAATCTAACGAGTAAATACAATTACAGATGTGGAATCCTTGCCTGAGGAGTAATCTATTGTCTGGGAGTTGAATTGCATCTTCTGTGTCTCTGAGGTTCTGCAGCTGATGGCCCTGAGCTGAACAGATCCAGACGCCAGCACTGGACCATTATCCCTGAGTGTGTCACCAGTGTCATCGTAGCTTTTATTCCTCATATATCAGCAATCATAACCGCATCAGCTGATAGTCAGAGCCGAACCAGACAGAAAGAAACGACAGTGATTGTTTCATGCACCGCTGAGATACTCTTCTGAAAGTGGCTCGGTCCTTCTGTGAGGTAAGAAGCCAGTGAGTGGGTGGTCACGGGTTGGACCCTGTGTGCCTTTCAGCAACAGCATTATTAAAACTCTACTTCTGCTTAACTATAATGTGTAAGAAGAAGAGAGTGTCCAGGGTTGTCCTTCATACCTCTCTCAATATTGGAGAAAATTAGCCTGATGTTGTGGGTCTGACTTCTGATAAAACACCCACGTCTTCTTCAGGTACAGCGTTATCACTATAATAATGTACTCTATCAGCTACCCTACAGATTACTGGGGCTAAAAATGACCTCTAAAAACACTAAAATTCAAACAAAATGGTGTCCAGAGAACATGACACTGGAGGCTGGGATATCTTACTAGGCTACAGGTTCTGTTGTGTGTTTTCAAGCTTAAGTGTCAAAAATACAGACTCCTCAGGAAGATTTGAGGTGTTGGTCACATGTTTAATATCCTGCCGAGGTCGGTGACCTTTGGTAGAGCATGTCTTTGGGACGTTTCGCAGCAGTTAAATTAGCTGGTGTTTAGTCGAGTGACTGATGCATATAAAAATTTGAAGCAGGTATCTCCATGGTTACACGAATGCAGGTTAACTGGCTTTCCAGATGGCCAAGCATCCTGGCGTGTTTCAGCAGCGCTGTCTTTTACCTTTCGGTGTTTAATGTCCAGAAAAGGTGACAGCAGACACAGTGTCAGGCGAGTTTTATTGTTATATGAATGTTCCCATTTTAGTAGACTGTCTGAATTTGTGACGAAAAAAAGCACTTAGTAAAAATTATACAGTCAGCCTTAACAGGGACTGCTGGCAAAAGCTCTTAAATGATTGATTTTTTTCTGTAAAATTCAGTTGGGATTAAGCCATGAAACACGGTTCAAAGAGACATAACATGGCCCTGAGAGCGCCCTACCCTAAGGAAAATGTAGCCAGCAGCAAATGTACCAGTGTAAAGTACTAGCAAAACAGTCTTACATTCTAATTCTCTTTCATTTTTCTTCTTTTATGCATGTAAACAACCTTGGTGGGAAAGAATCATGGCCAAAAAAGCAGAGATATTAAAACCACAATCGCATCTAAATTGAGATAAAATTAATTTTAGAGACGCAATGCTGCAGCAGATATTAAATGCTCTCTCTCTTTCTTTCTCTCTCTGTTTTTAGTTGTCAGGTATTGTTTCCCAGCAGCAGAGTGGTGCAAGCTCTGTGGATTAGCGTTAGCATGGTTGAGTGTGCTTAACAGGATTACTAACGGGAGCTACTGTACGCTGCTCTCCACGGGCTCAAACAACCATGTTGAGACCTTCACAAACAGCCACCAAAATAGCTTCTAAATTGGGTCCTTATCACTTCTTTGACCATGGACACTTTGGACCATGGACACGTCAGGTGAGCTAAGCGGAGCAACAGGTACTGTGACGCTTCTTGACAGAGGCCTTGCAACAACCAGGTTTTCACACCACAGCTGGTCCCCAGTGAGCCGGGACAGCAGCGACGCTGTTCGCCTACACTAGTGGAGTTTATTTATAAACTCAGGCTGGTAATTAGTCACATTTGAACAGCAGAAGCTGTTATTTGGCAGTGACACACAAAAAGAGTTGCTGGTATAGGATAGCGCACAGGAGCCGTTTCCATGGTTGCCACACCCCCGGTTGCACTGCAACCCCCCCCCCCAGCGACAACAGGTACTTGCGCTTGCTGCCCTCCCTCTCTTTAACACACAAACACAGTCGTTTTTCTGTTCTTTTTCTGTGGTCATCTTATATCTATGGCATTCCTTTTTTCCATTGGTTTCCCCAGATTTGCAGCAGCGATGGATGCGGCTCCTTAGGTTCTGTGGTCTTCTGCGCTGTGCGTGTTCTGTCCCAGCTTACATGTAATTTCCACTTCCCATTTTTCTCTAGTTGTACTCTTCCTGACACCTCCCTGCTCTCCTCTGTTCACCAGTTCAGGCTTTTGTTAATTTCTCTTATGTTTTTGGGTTTTTTTGATGCACTGGTTAGTCTGTAGGTCGACGTTAACGCTGAATCCAAATGCAAATTACCAGTGCATCACTCGGCAACCTTTGCCGTTTGTGTTGTCGAGGGTTACTTGACAGCCTTTATATCCACACCAACACACGACACCTCAACCAGATTAAAGGCAAGAGAAGCTCACTGATGTGACTTTAACTTTGAATTCTCCAGAACGGAATTTGTTTTTGACAGGGCAAAACATACTGGAGCCAAACTGAAAGCACATTGGTACCCAGCTGCTGATGAGCGCACACACAAGGGTGGACAAGGAAATAAGGCCTTGAAAGTCGGTCTGTATAAAAGACAGTACACAACACAATCCTCACAAGAATTCTGCTTAGAGAGGAGAGAGTTGGTCATAAAAACTGCTGCACTCAGGCCTTATGAAGCCTCAGAAGCATGTCTCTGGATGAAAGCACATGTTTCTTCACATGTGCACTGAACTCCTGTAATATTAAAGCATCAAACTGCTCGAACAAATGAAATGTAGATTTTTAAGAGGCGAGGCTCGAGTTTTTACTCTAATGAGGCTCTGCTGGAGTGTTTTGAATGACCTCCGGCTTTCACACTGCTCAGAGGTCAGAAATGAATCAAAAATGAAAAACAACCAGTAAATCCTTTTTTTTTTATACAGCAAATAACTGTAACCTGGCATCTAAATTAAACATAATTTTGCTAACTTTTTGTTCTACTTTTTATGAAATGGAAAATTCAGGGATAAAACAATAAGTATATTCTTGCATTAAAGAAGCAAACGAGCAAGTCACAGTTTTGCCCCTAAACATGGGTGATGTCCGTCTGTCTGCAGCCACAGCCGTAAAAGAGTAGCTTTGATGTCGTGTTGTCTATTGTGTCTGTTGACAGGTGTGAGAGGTGATTTCTGACCTACGTGTCTTTTCTTTTCTAGGTCAAAATTATAACAATGACAACAGTGGAGTACAGTACAGTAACAGCAGCTCTCTGCTGCCAGAGAGAAAGTTTTGCTACTTAGCTAACAGGCATCAGTGGGATTGTGGCTTTGTTTGTTTGACAGATGAGAATACAACGCTGCTCCGTGAGCTGTCCATAGTTGAATTGTTTTGATAGAAGCCTTGGCAGTGGAAGATGGTTTAAAAGAGGCTCAATACTGAATAAAAGAGCGCATGAATGTAAAAGAAAAAGAAAAAAGTCCAACGCAGAGAGGATAAAGTAGCCAGCAACATTCAAAGCAGAGCAGACATGCAAACAAGACGGCCATGAGAAGAGGACAAGAACAAAACAGAGAAAGCACGTCAAAAATTAAGGGGAAGGAGGACAACTCAAATATCGGCTCTGTTTGCGCGTGTAGTCATTTGGTGATGGAAGAATAAAACATAGGAAAGAAAATAGTCTGCCTAGAAAGCAATAATCACCTTCGCTTGGGATGACTAGAATGTACGGCGTTGTTATTTGTCCCCTACCTATTACCACTAAGGCCAAGGGCCGCACGTCCCCACCGGAAAGCATGAGAGAGGGAAGAGAGAAACAAAGAACAAAAAGGAAAAGAAAGAAGAAATAGTCTAAGAAAAGATGACAAAGTTTATTGTATTCATTCAGTCCTTCCTGCTGTCCAGCTGCACATCTGTGCTGTCGTCAGTAATGTTTCAGACTTTAATGTTTCAGTCCATAAATCCACTAATTCTTAACATGCAGACTGGGGTGTGAGCGTTGTCATGGCGTTCAAACTGTCCCAGGTCCAGGAAAAGCCCTGACAGATGTGTTGCAGGTGTGCGTGAGGGGACGCTGTAGATGTCTGAGGTCATGACGTTCAAGGGAGCGGGAGGTGGAGGACACGGTGCATGAAGCGATGGATGAAAGCAAAGGATGGACTGGGGCACGGCAACAGCTTCTTGTTTCTGTTGCCATGGCTACAGGATTGTTAGGAATTAGGTTTCAGAAGTGACTTCTTTTACCTTGGTGGGTCGCAACACAGATGGGCCGACACTGAGGAAGACTGCTGCCAGTTGCTCTAACACAACCAGCGGGTGCCACTAGAAATCTGGGTGTTTGGGGAAAGATTCAACAGCAACACAAGCTGTTCCTGTAGAAAAGTACTGGAGATGCGCCACTTTAAAGGAACATAAACGGTGACTAGCTGGTCGGTTAGGAGATAAGAAAAACATACTTTAGGTTTTATGTTTTAAGTTAAAAGAAATACTTTAAGTTCCAAAAGAAAATCCCGAAAATACTGTAACATAAACTTGAGACCTATTAATGTATTTTAACTGACATAAATGATTACTTTCTAAATTATATCATTTGTAGGCCCTTTGCAATTTTTCAGTTCACGTCCTTTTTATTTACATTGCCTGTTAGAATTTAAAATAGTCCTGATGAACTTTAACACTTCCCTTTAACAGGAAGAAACCCGAAGCAGAACCAGGTCCACAAGCAGAAAAACCGTTGCTCTCTTTGTTTTAGAGATCTCAAGCTGATTCAAGGCCTCTCTAGGTGCCTGTAAAAATCATTTTAGCTGTTGTTTAATGTAACAAAGAGGGTAAAATCTCATGTGATAGCAATGTTGTAGATGGTATTGTCTGGGAGTCCTAAAAAACTGAATTTATGCTGCAAAAATCCAAGATATTTCATACCTGGATAAATCGATTATTAAAATTCAAAAACATTGGAGCTTTAATTATCCCATCAATTCTTTTTGAAAGCCAATCTCAGACCCTATTTAAGTTGTTTGTTCTTGTGTTTCTTTTTTTATCCATGCATTTTGATGTTCGATATTAAAGACAGGCGTCAAAACTGAAAGCACATCTTCTTCCAAGCACAAGTGCAGTGCACAGCCTACAGACGGCAGAAAAATCAATGCGAAAATAAAAAATTAGAGGGGCTTGAAGTAAGACGTGAGCGACGGACAGAGAAAGGGGAAAGCATAACATCAATATTTGATTTAGATGTTTTTGAGTAATAAAAGAAAAGACAAAGTGAGGAAAATCAATAGCAAGCTGCACAGCGTTCAGAGGCGCGCTGCTGGGTGCAAGAAGAGCAGTTTTTACCAGAGATGAGCAGCATATAAGGAGGATGGGAGACGCATAAAAAGACCCAGTGCAGTGTGTTGGATGGAGATGGTCAGTCTAAAATGGCAGCGAAATTGGCGGTAACATGCTGATGTGAGACAGACGTGCTGTGGCAAATGGAAAAAGTGCAACGTGCACGTGAGACCAAACACAAAAGAGTAAATGAAGGCAATTAAATTAAGTCATGCAAGAAAGTAATGTGGTGATGCGAGGTTAGCTAAGCAGGAGGTTAGATGTGCATGTGTTTATGTAAGTGTGTGTGTGTGTGTGTGTGTGTGTGTGTGTGTGTGTGTGTGTGTGTGTGATCGTGATGAGAGAGAGTGCACTGTTGTTGACATTGTGAAATAAAACTCATACATCAATAGTATGCTGTCTGTCGGTGGAAAGGTGATCGTACCTTTGTTAGCCAGCCGCACACAGTTGATTTTGGTTTTCCTGTGCGAAAAATAAAGGACAAAGCTTAGCTACAATGTGTTAAATTTACCGGCTCGCCACAATTGGAAGGTTGTTTGCTCTGTTTCATTGGTGGGGTTACAACACATTTAGGCAACATCAGATTAGAAGAAACACACACAAGCCGCCAATACATTCACAAAATGTAACAATAGATTAAATGTTTAATTTTAAATGTTTTTAAAGTTTTGTTCTGTAGATAAAGGCAAATGCAGCCATTTTCTTGCCTTTTTTCTGTCTGCTTTAAGTTTTTTCTCAGCCCCTTGATGGGCAGAAACAATGTGAGTGTATTATTTTACAGAATTAAATGTCGTCCATATATGTCCATGTATATTTCTCCCGCAGCTATTCGGTTTCCCGTATGCTATCTTTGTCTATTTAAGCTTGATAGCAACATGCTTCGATCTTAATAACATTCTGTTATTTATTCTTGTCATGCAGTGTATTTGCTTAAATATGTCCCTTTTTCCTCATCTGCAGCAACGCTTTCAGAATTGATCTCTCTCACTGCGTTCCTCTTCAGACCTGCCAGCCTCCATCTGGCCTAAAGTATTAGATCTTCTTTTATGTCTCTTTCACTCCAGATAGACTTTTATTAGCCCTCGCTCCCTATTCCTCCTCCCAAGGTCCCAAATCACTCCTGCGCTCAGTTCACACAAACTGCCTGGGGCACCTACTTCTTCTACTCTGTGTGGGTTCACTTCTAATTGGAAGTGTGTGTATGTGGTTAAGTGGGTTTACAAAAGAGCCTAAAATGAGCAGAGGGAAAAGATTTGATGGCCAATGAAAACACAGTAAAAAAAAAATGAGAGACAAACATGTTGAGGAAGAGGAAGTGAATCATTACCAAACACAGAGAATTCATCTTTTTTTCTTCCTGCAAAGCTGCAGCAGCAGTGAAGAGAGGAACGAGTGGGCGGAAGCAAAGAACAATTTCTTCAAAATGTTCTCGGGGGGAGTGACAAAATCAAAAGCAGAAGGATGTTCTTGATGGACAGGTGGATCTCATAGACGTGCAAAACAAAAGAGCCCACACACGATTAACCAAGACGGGCAAGAATCAGTCTTTAACAAACCAGTTCCACTCACATGTAAATGAGCAACTGGCTTTCAAAAGTCTTTGTTTCCTTCTAAAAACAATTGAGACATTTGCTGTTAAATCTTTAATTGACCAACATCCTAATGTTCACACTGCACATTTCATGCAACGCTGATGATCGTCTTTGGGAGTGCCTTTGTTTGGGATTTTCTGTAACTTTGGCCGGTCATCGTGGTCGCTCTGGATATGTTTATGTTGTTTTAAAGGGGCAACTTGTGACCTGCATCACAACATTATGGCTAAAGAGTCTGCAAGTCATTTTTCCTGAGGGTTTACTCACTGCTGGTCACATAAGAATTCTTTACAAAAACACATCACTCTTTACTCCAATGGTGCACATCACAAAGTGAGAGAAAGGTGGATCAATAAAAAAAAAAAAGCTTCAGCCATTAAAGGTTCTGAAGTGTTTATTCAATATTTACTTCTGCCTATATGGTGTACCCTAGAATTCCAAGAATAATCATCAAGTTGTAGCTTTTTTGTAAAAATATCAGGACTGAACTGTAGGTGTTCTTGTGCTTTTGTAGTGAGAAATGACGTGAAAAAGACACTATCATCCTTACAAGACTCAGGCTTTTTCACCTCTGTCCCTCCTCCAGAAATGTTGGTTCACATGATATTCAAAGCTGATCTGGCTTCTCCACAGCAGCTGAGAGGCAAAAATTAGATGGACACGTGGTCTTTGCCAAATCTGCCATCAACCATCGAAGTGACCAGCAGAAGCTACATTGAGGCGGACCTGTGATCCATCTGGCCTCCAGATTTTGTTGTACAATCTTGTATAATGACAATAAAACATTCTTCTCTCTTCCTCCTTTTCAGGAAGAACATGAGGTCAGTTTGAAAATGGATGGATCCTTTGCTTAGACCACCAACAAAAAAATTATCATCCAACACTCAAATGCTTTAATGAACTACTAGTATTTCAAGGACTAAGCACAGACAAAACCTCCCTCCAACCACACTAACAAGTGACCTCCTCCTTACTTTTATTTTGAATGTGGTTCTGCTGCTGGAGTGACATGTTGCTTTCAGATGAACAGGTACAATGTCATGTTGTTATGATCACCAATCCACAAAATCTACTAGAGTTTAATCCTATAGTGAATACTATCCCTTCCTGTTTTCTGAGATCAGCTCTTTTCCTGACCTGCTAGAAACTGATTACTGATTGACTACTGATGAGTTAGCATTGGTTTACCAGATATGTGTCTGATTAGAACTGTCACACCCCCACAGGAAGTCACTTTTAAATATATTTGACCAGATGTTTTCACACACAGGAGCCCTTAAAGACAGCAGGATGCATCTCTAAAGTCTGTTTTACGCAAAAACTGCAAATAGAATATTAATAAATAATAGAAAAAAAAAAAGAAAACAGTCCATAACCCCAAATAACCTCTAAATAACTGGATTACCTTGATCCAATCAGTCCAGAAGAATTCATCTAAACCAGAATTGGGATCTGCATACAAACTACACGCAAATATAGGCACCACCACACAGACATGTTTTTAAATGTGTACTCATTTATTAACATGCAGGGTTACTCAATCATGCTCGAGTCCCCACACTATTACCAGCTCAGGCACAGCAGCTGTCTGTGTGGACGCAAAGTGGGAAATCTGCCGTCTGGAAGGGGATATTACATTGTGGCACCAGCCCAACCTACTCGGTCCCCACGGTAACCATGTTAGCGTAGTTAGGGCAGTGGAAAATTAAAAACAACCCTCAGGGGGGGTTCAGAGGATTATGGAAAATTGAAAAAGGCTGGGTCATGAATGAGTTTTGAGAAGAGATGGGGAGGGTGAAGCAGACAGACGAGATGTAAACAGAGTCATTCAGATCTGTGAACACTCACTTTAACCAGGCCTCCAGAGTGGATGCTTTTACCTCCCAGGTCACATTTTTATTTGATTTTTTTGAAGTTTTTTTTATTCTGTCCACATACAGCTAAGCCAAAGGTAGGTCTAAAGTTAAAAGTGCTTTTTCAAAGATCCCAAGGTGTTATTTTGAAAGAGAAGCTTTTGGAGTATTTATGCTTTGCTAGTAGAGATTATTTACAGTCTTAATACTCACCCCATTGGCTCTGCTCGTGGCCTGGAAGTAGATGCTGTAGCTCTTGGCTGGTGACACGGAGGGTTCCAGAAACCACCATAACTCTTATTGTCTCCTACTGTGAAGGGCTGCACAACAGAAAGGCTGGATGGAAGCAGCTCTGCAGCGATGTAGTAGGACGAGTCCAAGATGGAGGCATTGCGGAAGCTGACGGGGGCGGAGAAACACTGGGGAGATTCCAAGGCAGCACGGCGAGTCTTGCTCTTGCGATGCTCCTTTACAACGAGCTGGTAGGAGCTGCAAAAAAAGAAATGGAATAAACACCACCTTTTTTGTGCCATTTGGAAACCTTGCTGTTTGTTGTTTATGACTTGAGATAAGGAGATCGTTCTGTTTTGGGTCAATCTATTCTATTTTCCTAAAAGGTATATCTAATTGACAAAATTGTGTGCGTGTGTGTGTGTGTCTGTGCGTTTCTTCTCAGCTAAGGACAGCTTGGCGGTCAGGACAAATGCAGCGGGCCTCTCCAATTACCGTTGTCCTATGGTGTAAGAATCTTCTGACAATTACTTGCAATTAGGCAAGTGTATGTTTCTGTAAAGGTCATCCTGGAGATTTGTCAACTTTAAAAATAAATAACTGCATATGATAAATATGCATGTCTCTAATCGAAGCGATGCATTTTTGTCCCACATTATCTCTGTATGAGCACTTTTACTGTAGAGAAGGATTTTTGGCAATTCCTCAAGAAATTAGTAAATAAATGTTAAAAGGTGTGACGATTGGACTGGTTGGCAAAAAGCTGAAAACAGCCCATGTGCTGTTTGATCTTAAATGTCTCCAGGAGTGAAAATCTGTTGCTGTTTTGACAATATTGATGACCTTTTTATATGCTGATGTATGCTCTGTATGTTTATTGATATTAGGTATCAGAAAACGGAATCCTTAGACGTTACCACAATGACATAGTTTTCTTGCGTCTGTAAATTCAAGCATGAATTCAAGTGTACAGTACACTGAAAACACTGTACAGGACACTATGTATTTTTACTTAAAGGCTGGGACAGCACTTCCATCATACATTATGGCAAACATCTCTAATCCTAGCTCCTAAACACAGAGAGCTCCATTATTTTCTAAACTTTAGGATAATATTCAACATCTGGCCTTTCCCCTGGTAACACGTACATATCTGTTAGCAATTACATGTAATTCATGCTCAAAACTCTCATAAAGACCCTAATGAGCCCGGGTGAGGAATTGGAATTTGTTGCCACATGTGGGTGTGAAAAAAAAATCAGGTCTGCTGATTTTCAGACACGAGTCTTCACACACCCACACTCACAGCCTAAATAATACATAGCCTGATCTATATTCTCTAATTGCTGTATGTAAAATAACATTTTCTATAAAGCCACCGCAGGATCCTAATGAAGTGGAGGAGATCCCAGTCATTAGAGCAAAAATCCACAAATAACATTTCATTCACCAAGAAGAGCAGACCTCAAAAACAAGACTGCCAACACAGTTCAATCACAGCCAGCTTGTCTAAACATATCTTTATATTTGGTTGGCGTCCTCATCTCACTGCAGCTCGGGTTACCTCAGGTTAGCTTTGCAGGTGAGTCGGGAGCAGCTCAGTCTTTCTTGATCCATCTCTGCTAAAGTTCTATAAAACACTTACGCGCATCTGGACCTAAGTGTGTGCTCAAGCATATGTGTGAAAGAGTACAGCCATTGGTGTAAAGTGATTATCTCCCGGTGCAGCACAACCACTTAGTCCCGCACATATTCTTCTGAAGCCAAGGTGGAACAAACCTGATTGGTGCACCACGTGACTGGGCCGGCTTTAGCAGGATGGTGATGGTCGTTTCCGTTTCATTCAGAGGAGTTTCAGATTCATACTCTGGCATCATTGGGACTGAAAGTGAATCAGTGGATTGTCATCATCAACATTTTAAACATGGCCAATCTCTATTTTTACGAGGTAAATAAATTATGCATGTCTTCACTGGCCTAGAAGTTTTATTCCATTCACAATTTTAATTTCACATCTGCCATGTCTTGATACCGCTGCCTCTCTGCATCAACCATCAACACTTCTTTGTGGTATTTACGCCATTCACACATGTCCGACCCCTCCTCCAGTGTCCATCCATCTATCTGTCTACATCACTCCATTCCAACCTCTTCATCCTTCACCGCATGAATGGGATAACGTAAATCGGAGGTGGCGTGGCATTTGGAGGGAAGCATCACTGTTATACGCCTCAGAACCATGTTATGTCTCTGTACTTTCAATCAAGTTTGTGAAGATCCAGAGGATAATGAAGGAACGAAGAGTCGGTGAAAAGTTCAAGCTAAAATCACTGCTGGTGTTGGCAGAGAGGAGAACACTAATAACCTAGGGAGGACACGTTTGACCGCACTCCTCTCTAGCTCAATCAGTAGCTTTAATCACCAAAGTTCAGCAATCAGACAGGTTGTCGTGGAGAAGTCAACAGCTCACACAAATGAAATCATTCTGGAAACTTTTGCTCTGGTGCTTAATTAGAATCTGCTGGTGTCAATATTGTTATAGGACTGTCGCATGCATACACGTGCATACCGACAGATAATCTGCAACCTTGGTGATGCACACATTGACTTTTCCTCCGTTATTAGATATTTGTGCAGAGAAATTAAGGAATCAGACTGACAACCTTTGAGGGCAGGGTTAGATTACAAATAGATCATAAATAAACAGAAATAGCCTAAGAACAAAGCTGATGGCAAAGGTCACAAAGTAAGGTTGGTGAAAGCTGGAGTGGGAAAAGAATTTTATACAAAGAAAAAAGTGAGCGGTCCTATTTTGCATCAATGCTTTGAACAACAAAGAATTCCATTTTACACAAACTAACTGGAATAAAAATAGAGAAGCTCGTATATGGGAAGAAAGACCCAAATTAACATGGGACGGCACTTCACTGCTCTCGCTTCAAAAGATGATTGTTTTCTTTCTGTTGTGCTGCTGACATTTAATGCGTACCAGACTGAGTGGCGTAAGCGGGGGGGTTTCAGATGAAGACTAAAATGCAGATTGATATGAAAACAGTCGCCCATGGAGACAACAAATGATACAAAAAAATGTCGCACGTCGAAACAATTTACTATACACATGGATGTGCCTGCTGCGATTATGATCCCCGCATCTTTTCCTGCTGCGAGATCCTGTTTTCATCGTCCCTAGAGGACAAAAGTCACGAAAGCGTCCTGTAGCCTCCCGAGTGTCCCTTTGAAACACCCTGTTGTGTGTGCGTGTGTGCGTGCGATAATCCTTTCGACTAATAGTTTGAAGATGATCCTCAGCAGAATAGATCAAAGGTAAATAATATGAGGACAGTAAACACAGAACAAACAGAGAATTCTCCCCCAAAAGTGTCTCCGCCTTCATTCCAGTGAATAAAGTGAGGTCAAAGAGCGTTTTTCCCTCCTTGGCGCCCCTCGTCCTCCCTGTAGTTCGCCTCGGCTCCTGCAGGCGTCGCTGCAGCCAGGCCCGCAAACCCGGCTCAGGCTTTTACTTTGGCAGCGTGACCCGGATGCTCCGTCGGCGCTTTCCGGCGCCGGGTCGCTGAGGTGGCTGTTTGGCGGACGCGGACCCGGCGGTGTTCGCTCCCGGGCTGATGTGGCTGCTCTGCCTGCTGCTCCACGCGTGGCTCGCGGCCCCGCTGGGCGCCTGGGACGCCGACCTGGAGCTGCTGGACCTGGTGGAGGAGATCCCGCAGACCTTCTACCAGTTCCTGTCGGTGGCCCAGGTGCGTGCCGAGTGCTCGCGACTCCATGGTAACCGCCCTCGCGCAGCCAGCCGACGTGTTCGGTGGTCGCCGAGGACCGCGCACGCGCTCACGCGAGCTCCAGCGCTGACGAGCGTCGCCAGGACAGCCCCCGACCTTGTCCCTGTCCCTGACCCTGACCCTGACCCCGACCCTGTCCCCGACCCCGACCCCGACCCTGTCCCCGACCCTGTCCCTGACCCTGACCCTGTCCCCGACCCTGACCCCGACCCTGACCCTGACCCTGTCCCTGACCCTGTCCCTGACCCGTCAATGGAGGCACACATGAGTGAGCACACTGCAGAACAGTGAATGGCAGTCAGCACAAAAGAGCATTGACCGTTAGGTAAATAAAAGCTCTTTAAAGTGGTTCACTCCCCAGGCAGATTTCAGCACTTTACTGGGGTCTTTAAGTGCATTTACCTTCAGTCACAAAGTAATGGAGGCAACATTGAACCAATCAAAATATCTATACTTTGATCTTCTCATTGTGAATTCATTCCTGCTTTGTACAAAGGTGGAAAGGGAAAGAAAGGGAGGAAAGCCTGAGCTTAATTGTGGATGAAAAATGAGGTTGGAGGAAAAGGGAGCAAGAAAGCACAAACAGCAATAACAAGTGGAGCATAGGGATGTTTGTGTGGGGCAGATGCTCTGGACGTGGGAGCCAGTGTGTGTGTTTGCTCCATTAGCTGATGAAAATCAAAAGCATTGACAGCTGGGTACCTCACTTCCACACAAGGCCTCCAGGCTGGAATGCTGTGTGTATGTGGTTGAAGATTGGAAACGCAGAACAAACAAGGCAAGACCAGGCGGAAAAAAGTCTAACCACACTTGTCTGGCTTCTGTAAATGGTGAAAGTCCAAAAGCAGAAGTAGCAGTGGTGTAGTCAGAATAATGTTTTTGAAAAGTCATGATGCACTTGTTGGATTGGGTTTGGAGCTTGTCTGATATTTAAAAAGTAACAACACATTGAACAGACTGAAGACTGAAAAGGATACAAAAGCACAACAGGGAGACTACATGGTCAATGAGCAGTAGGGGAAGGTAACTATGCAGCACTTAATTGCATCTTCAAGTGTATCTTCCTCGAGAGAGGTTGACTTTGCACCCCACAAGGGTGTGTCGGAGTGTGGCTATTGCAGAGCAGAGACGACAAGATGGATCTTCATCCAGCCACTGAGATTTTGAGGGGATGGAAAGACATTGTACCCGGTGTGGATTAAAAAGCTTGTCTGGCTTGACTATTTTCTAAACATTCTTCCAGGTGAAAGTCTGTTTCCACACTCCACTGCCTTGGCACTGCCTTGGCTGTTGGACTCCTTCTGCTGAAGGATTTTTTGCTTTACTGCAGCGAGATTGTCTTCTACCCAGAAGCCCACAACCTCCTCTTCCATTATTGACTTGGCCCACAATGTTCCCAAACTGGAGGGCAGATTGTGCCTGCTGGACTGCAATTTTTGCTGTCCATTTCCTTCCTGTCAACAGTTTTGGAGCGGTTGCTGTAAATCATGGTGTCTTTTGATTCATCTAAGGTCATTTGAAGCCTCACTTTAATGCATCTAAACTTTTCTGTGAGTCTAGAGAGAGGCAGCTTCAGTAGGCCATGGCCATGAAGGCGAGGCATACCAAACCACTTCCGCACATATGAGTTTACCGCCCTTTCCATCTTTTCCACTCCAGTAAGGATGATGTTGTACATCATGAGGGGCCACGTGATGCGGGGTAGTAGCCTACTTTTCAAAAACCAGATCTTAAATTTGTCAGGCAGCAAGAATGTGTCAATGGTCTTCAGGTCTTTGTTAAATCCTTGTCGCATTTGATGAATCTTACCACAGTCCTAGGCGGCGCCTGGTACATGGTGCTGTAGTTGTTATGGCGGTCAGGTCATCCATAAAAGCTCTAATTGGTGAAAGGCGGGTCTCAGAAGTCAGGCACTCACCACCTACAACCCACTTTCATCCTCTCATGATAGCTTCCATTGCCATGGTGAATGCCATTGGTGATATGGCACATTCTTTCATTATGAAAGGTAGGACATGAAAGAACAAGAACACAAAATTTGTTCTCTTCAAGCATGATTTAGTTGTTTGAAATGACCCCAAAACATGTTGATATGTTTTGGGTCCCAGCATTTAACAGCAGACTAAGAAGCAAGCTAGACCCAGATTGACGACCCTGGAACAGAATCCTCTGAAACAGCAGCTAATGTCTCTCCAAGGCCTGAGACTCTGCCTGGCAGGCTAAATAAATGCCTGTTAAATCAATAGCTATCATACAGACTGGGACCGGAGGCTGGATAAAATATCATCTATTCCATCTACTGTGCCGTTTGGCTTCACACGGTGATGGCTGTTATTTCAGTTATCACCAGCTCTTTATTTCTTTTATGAGCTTTACGATCTCTTTCAGTCTTTTCCATCAATTTTGGCCCACACACGCTTCTCTCTATCATTCTGCACATTTGCTGTACTTGGAGCCAGCAGAACCATAAAGCTTTGGTGGTTTTATTGCTGAATGTAAGGGCAATGCATCTTGGGAATACAGCATAACTCTGTGCGGTATAACTCACAGAGAAGAAGGTGACTGAATTAGTATTATGGCACTTTAGAATCCGAGGAGTTCATTTCTTTTTTTTTTTTTTTTAGCAAAGAATCAGGTGCTCACTAGCTTCTACCTTCCTATATGAAGGTGTGCACAGGGATAAATGAAAGCAGTAAAAACATGATGGGATCTCTGGTAGGAGCAATACTAGGAGATGGATCTCAGGAAGAGAGGCTTTGAACTTAAATCTCATTTGTACACAGCCTAGCCAGAGTAAGATGACTTTGTGGAATGTGTTTGCTATCAGGCTATTTTCAGAGATTCACATTCACAGAAAGTCGTCTAATACGAGATTAATAATCAGCAAAATAAAAAAAAGCAAAGGATATCAGAGTACCCAAATATATCTATTCACACATGGAATGTGTGAAATCGCCCCAGAATTTCAGGTGCTGGTGACAGTTTGACAGAAAGTTGCCTGAACATGCAGCTGAGACAGCCGGCACTAACTTTCTGCCAGTTGATGCGAACGACAGGAAGAGCATTTTTCTCCTCCATGCTAATGTAGGCCACACAGACACTTCTGCCTTCCATTTAACACGATTTGAATCTTCAGCACAGCTTGTCAGGCACTTTTTTCTGGAGCAGATACGATGGGGAGAAGAAGGGAGGGTCAAAATGGAGTAAATGAGCTGAGGAGGAGTCTATAGCCTCTGCTTGTGGAGCACATGTTCTCCTGAGCAACCTGTGCCTAATGATCTGTGAGGATCATAAGTGGATTGTTCTGCCAATAACATGTACATGTATATGTACATGGAGAGCCTCAGCTGCCCACACAGACACAGCAGCCGTCTGTGGCGGATCCCAACACAAATACCATTAATTTGCCAGTTTGTAGCACTGAGGAAGTGAGAAAATATGAAACTTCAGACAGACCTAAATCCTACTAAAAAAGGCAACAATTTCCCACAGAAAGTGTGCAAGACCTGCAAAAGGCAAGCGGATGTGATATACGTTCTAAAAAGGTGCAGTTCCATAAACAATGTTTATTTTTTCTTTTTTTTTTGTTCTTTCAAAAATCCGTACTCAGCTCACTGGCTTCCTTTTACCTTTTCTGCAGCAGCAACTGGTTTTTGTTCTAATGTTGTGAAGAAAGACTGGCTGGTGTTTTCTGTCAAAACCAGACGATGTCTACACGTTTTACACTCTAGACATTCAGATCAACATAAATTATAAATTAAAAAGAAAAGGTAAACACAGACACATAAACTGACACAAGTAAAACCTGACAGGCAGAGCTAAAATTTGTTAGGGGTTCTCTCCCCATTAAATATCTATGACACATAAAGACAGCTGCATCTTACATACACACACACACACTCACACACACACACACACACACACCCACACATACACTGCACCTGTAGGACTGAAACAAAGCAAGAGATTAAATAGAATAGAATCGAATATGCTATATATAAATGGAGTCAGCTCCTCAGAGCAACTACATTCAGTTTACTTCTGGCAATTTATAGATTATTGTGCACATGTGGATGCTACGTGTGATCTGTGTTACGTCAGTAAAATCCATAAAAAAAGGGTTTCATTTTCATCACAAGACATGCAAGCCTGTCCAAGAGTAGACTTGTGCGAGCCTGCTGTGGTGAATTAGCAATAAAGCAATGCTCTATTGTTATCCTATAATATTACTAATGACACTCGCGCAGAAACACCACGTTTGTCAGAACAGTTGATGTGGCTACACACACAGACAAATGGCCTTAGTCGGTTAATGAGCTCATAACCTTTAAAAATGCTTGCTCATCTTCAGGACAACATGTAAACGTTAAGTCTAGGCATAGATATTATCAGCATATAGCTTGACTGTTGCCTTGAGACTCACTCATAAGAGGCACAAGTAGCCTATGAGCATCAAACAACACTTGGATGATGTTAAAAAAAGAAATAATATCTCAGTGTTTTCCAAACAAAATTCAACCCACACATCCTCAATAACCCCTGAGCCTTATCAGAATTGTCTCTTTAAAACCCACAACAGGGAACGGACTCATGCGGCTATTATTCATTTACATGCATTCTTTGCACACATTTTCTTTATTTCAAAACAATTCTAAAGCCCTTGACAGCTGATGCATGAAGGCTTTCTGTAATTAGAGTCAAATATGGTCTATCTTTGTTGAACAAATGTGTGACCTCAAGATAAGCTCCAGTGCTTCCTTTTAATCACTTTTAGCGCCAACATCTGTTTGAGGAGGCAGGGGTTTAAGAATAAGACCAGCGGGGAGCCCAGCCGAACACCGAGAGTGCCTGCAGTCTGACGAGGCAATCAGGAAGGAATTGACGAGGACCCCGTCTCTGTGTTCCACTGCTGTTCTCAGATCAGTACGGCAAAAAGTCGGGTTGCCTCCCACAGAGCAAACAAATGCACATTAGTTTGATTGAGTATACCGCATTAGCCCCAGGTGTGAGCGTGCATGAGCAGAGGGTTGGGGGGGTAGCCTTCGAACAGGCTACAGCGGGAGTAAATGAAATTTTCGGGTTGACAGTCAGCAGCGGTTGGGATTCTGATGCAGGTGACGAGACCAGAACCAAGATCCAGGATCCCGTTCAGACCATGACCTTCACAAGGGTCTCTGCTCCTCACTTTAAACACCTGGGTTTGTTTTGCTCTTCTCACATTTCCTCCCCCATCACAGATCCCCAGACATCATTTATCTTTTCCCTGAATAGAATTCAGAGGACGTGGGCAGGGAGCACGGTCCCTTTAGATCTTACCCAGATGTTCCCTTTATTCCTGTAATTATCTGCAATTATAGTAATGGGTTCAAAAGATGAAGAGATCATACTAATTCATGCAACCATGCATTATAATGAACACGGATCTTCTGTAAATACCCATTTCTTCTGCTTCTTCTCTCATAGTTTATTCTTCTGCTCCACCTACTCTTGTGTCTCTCTTTCCCACATCTCCTATCATCCTCCATGCTCTCTGAGGTGGATTTCATTCGATTTACATTCAGAAAACTGAGATGAAGACCAGAGACAACAGAGCAGGACAGGGCACAGGAGCCCCCTCAGATGGTGCAAATGATACCTTTATTCCTATCAATAGGTGCAATTATAGTAATTATCCCTAATAGCTGTCTATTGTGTAGAGATGCTGATATGTTTAATAGATGATGCCGCCTCCGTCATACACAGAGGGCAGGATGCCTGGATTCACGGTGATGAAAGACACAGAAAACAAAGAGATGGCGATGATGCTCCCGAGGGCTCAATCGAATGTGGGGAGTTTGTCTGAGCTCTGGTTTGAGGCATAATGGGGGTCTCAAAGATGGCAGTGTCCAGACAGACAGAAAAGCCTGGAGAGTGATTTTCAGACTGTAAAAACGGGGATTGTGAAACAGAATCATTTTAGGACAGAAAAGAGCCTAAAAGTCAGACATGACATGAAGCAGTGAAGGGATACACGTCCAGCCCTGCAGACAACAGCCCATCATCATCTTCTTTCCTCTTTCTTCTAATTCTTTAACTTCAGAGAAACTCGTGATTTTTCTGCCTCTGGATGAAGATGAGACGAGACACTGGACACGTGCACTAATGGCCCGGCAGGCTAAGTGGGAGCCACCTCAGCGATGCAGCAAAGAAAGATGTAGATAAAAGATGATAGTGTCAATAATTAAGTGGATTGACTGAAAAAGAAATATATAACTGTGAGTACACTCTGAAACCCTGTTGAGAGCTGTCAGGACGCAAGTCTTTGCTCTTCCTTCTCTATGCTTCAAACACCTATTTTTCCTTTCCAGAGGAATTTACCTCTCATTTTTTTATTCGAGCGCCGATCGTTAATTCTAGATATCTTAAATTTGAGACTGATGTGACTTGACAGTGACGCTCGAAGCCTCACTCTGCTCATTTTTTCCTCTTATTTATATTCATCTCCCACTATCAATACTTGATGCTAAGTTCATTTCTTCCCCAGAGATTCTGTCGCACCCTCTTCTGATTTCGATTCTGGCAGCTTCTGTCGGATAGCTGCGGACTGCTCTGATCTATTTTCTAATAGATCTGTGGTGGGTTCTGATATTGTTCTGGGAGAATGTTGGATTGTTCTCCTGATGCTGGGTTCCTGTCCAGGAACCTTCATGCGTCCCAAACACAAATCTGCCCGGGGCCTTGTGAGTAACCTTTACTGACCTCATACATTGTAATCACTCCGTTGGTCTCGTTTGGAGCTTTCCACTGCATGAAGATCTTCTCTTCATAAGGAGTGTTCTGCAGGGACTCCTTGGGCACTGAAGCAGGCACTGCAGAGACACAAACCAGCCAAAGGTTTCAATGGAACAGCTAAATGGAACTCATTAAAAGACAACTTTCTGCAAGGCTAAACCTACTGGCTGGTATCCGAGCAAAAAGAATCTGCAAAAAGACATGATCCACTACAGAGTTGATTTCCCCGCACTGTTTTTGGGATTTAAAAAAAAAAATCAGAAAGGAGAAACTGGTTAGTGACGAGGGCTGAGGGTGAAATTTGTGGAGTAACA
>CAAE01015020.1:112255-133372 GCA_000180735.1 Tetraodon nigroviridis
ATTTCACACCTCTTAGTGTGTGAGTCTGTCAACACTGATCTGTCCATCTAGAATGCATGCCTGTGTGTGTGTGTGTGTGTGTGTGTGTGCCCACACACATGCATGTGTTGTCTTATACATACTATATAGTGAGTACCAAAAATAGACAGTTTACTTTTTTTACTTACAATAGATGCAATTGTTGGCAAACGAGGATATTTTTTTTCTGGTTTTTACAAAGATCGGACATTTAGAGTCCAACTTGGTTTTAAGGTCAGAATTTTGTCTACTTTACTGTCAGGGTTGGGGTTTGGTATTTACTTGTGATGTTTAGGGTTGAAGTAAAGGGCTGGAAAATGTGTTATGCCAATTAGTCGCTACAAGTGTTGAGGTATAAGTGTGTGTGTGTGTGTGTGTGTGTAACAGAAAGAGAGAGGGAGAGAAAAAGAGAGTAAGACCTGACAGCTCTTTGACAAAATTTTCTTCGACATTACTTCTGCAAAACCTAGTTTTAAAGCAAAAGAAAGGAAAGGAAAGGAAAGGCAGGAAGGGAGGGAGAGAGAGTCATTTTTATCCTGTGTTTTTTTTTTTATGAGTAATTGTGAGGTGTTGATTAAGGTCCCAGCCTGCAGAGCATATCAAATTACTCTAACAAAGAAATTCAATTAGATGCTGTCATTTTTATTCAGCACCTTATCGCTCATTGTTGCGTGCGTGTTGGCGTGCTCATGTATTATGATGCATCAAGTCTACCTGAATACCTGAGTGGATTTGGGTTTTTTTTTACCTCAGCGATTCCCAGTTTGTCATGGCTGCACAGCAAAACTGTATGCACACGTGTGTGTGTGTGTGTGTGTGTGTGTGTGTGTGTGTGTGTGTGTGTTCTACTACACCTCAGAAACTGAGACAAAGACAAGCAGGCTTGTAGTCTCAAATTTAGGTGATTTAGCTGCGGTATACTCCTGCATGACTCTTCTCTGAACTGTTCTGATTTTCTATTCATCCCTGCTTCCATTTGATGTTTTGCACACCCATGTGGTGCATATCTGTTTGCTTGTCTGGCTCTTATTTATCTGATCAAATTTATCTTCTATTATAATTACCATAATAGGTCACAACATTTATCATTTATATGGAAATTTTGACTTTTATTCTCTATACCTGGTCAAAACAAATGAAAGCAAAGATTTTGTGTTGCTTCCTGTGAGGCTTTAAAATAATAAAGGCTGTCTCTGAGCAAAGATGCAATATTTATTGGTTTAGCATAAAGCTGGGCTACTTTAATATGTGAAGGTAAGTTTGTACATAAGTCAGCTATTCTTCACCATTAAAGTCAAACTCTGGTTATTCAATCCGCATTCATAGTCCTGCAGCCTTGCCAGTCAAGACAACATTGCCATGACAACAAGGCCTGTGGATGCCTATGACATTGTAGGACTTCAAGCGGCTTTTCCACCTACCAGTCTTGTTCAGCTAAGAATGATACTACTTTATTCGCTGTTCCATTATCAGAGGTTGGTGAGACACCCTAGTAATTGCAGGTCTGAGCCAGCAAATTCCTCAACAAGATGCTCCATATTTTAGTAAGTTTAGTCTTGAATTTAAAGCAACTTGAACGTAAGACTAATGTGACATTACTGGTAAATTGGCCTTTGACCTCTGGTCCCTATATATGTAGCCATTAAAAAACAGCTAATTTTCATTATGAGAAGGAAGAGCTGTGCATGTGTGGGTGTGTGGGTGCTTCGTCTGCTCCACACCCAGCAAGCTATTACCATACAAATAGTAATTAGCTTCCACGATAACAAATGCTGCAACATTCTCTAATTGCTGAATTACAACCAGGAGATTAAAGACTGTTAAATAAGGAAAGATTAAAAACAAAACAATTAAGGGTTTTTCCCTCCTCCCCAAGTGCTCCATTCTCCCGTCAACTTTGGTTCAAAACACTGAAGACGGCCTGCAGCCTGTGTGTGGTGTTCTAGTGAAGGCAGGAATGTTACGCTTCTGCGTGATGTTCCCCAGAAGCTAAATTCAGACAATATTAGCAATGAGATCAGGACAAGAGCTGCATGCCCTGAGGAAGGTGGGAAATAGGCAAGAGTGCTAGGATCATTAGAACAGTGTTTTTATTTTGCTTATCATGCACTGCTCTAATGTATTCAAGCTAATCAGACAAGATGTTGAAAGGATTGTGAACCCTCAAAGGATTATTGGTAGTACTGGTTGGGGCAATTCTGCTCTAAATTACTAGATCAAGGTGCCCTCTGGATAGGAATTATGAGTGTGAAATGTAGTTTTAAATCATTACAGCTCCTTATGTGCATCTCCGTTTGAGGCGTTTATCGGATACAGAACGTCTTCAGGCCGTTCACGTCCACAGTCTCTAGTCTGAGCTACACTGTTGATTTGGGATGTTGTTTGCATCAGAGCTGGTGAAAATGCGTGCTGGGTTTTCAAAACATTTTGCCACTGCTGGCTTTTAATGAAGAGTCACATGTGACTTGTGTATATCAAACTTGGTTTTCGGAGTCGGATCTAAAAGTTTTACTTTTAGTTCAGGGCTGATGTCTGCCCACTCTGGCAAGACACCTGATGATGTCTGAATCCTAACCTGGGAGGCCACAGACAAATGTGTCTGAACCCCTGGCTAGAAGGACAGAATTAGCTTGTTATTATTACTGAGACTAACCTCGAATCTGGTTTCACAGGCTTAACCCCCACCAGAGCAAGCCACCATTAATCCCTTCAGGAATAATGGCGGGAGAAAATGGCTTTTCAGGAGAAAATGGCCTCGTCATACAACCATATTGCACCATGAATAAAATCTAATTGTGGCATCCCAACTGGAGAACAGTTGGTGGAGATGCAAATGTATCTCGGTTGCTGAGTTCTAACTGCTGGAATACAGCCCTCTCATGGTCATGCTAGCTTAGCTGAGGTTGTGAACAAGGGTGGTTCTCCTCTTTAGGACCCTTGGGTGTCATCTAACTACCCCCTTGGATCATTTGCCAACTTGTGGAGTGGCTGGAGAAGTTAACATCAAGCAGCAGCTGACTCTTTTTTCCTGCTTACCATCCTCCTCCGTCTGTTTAACTATCTCCTCGCTCTCTTTGCTGCCCTCGGGGTTGGCCAAGACGAGCCGCAGTCGGACCGTGACGAAGGGTCTCAGTCCCCTCAGGGTGTAATGTGATGACGTCTGGATCAACTCCTCTGCAACAAATTCCTGTTGGTTGAAGATGTACTGGTACTGCACCTGCAGAAGCCCAGACAACAGAGAGACTTTGTGTGTTAGCTGAGCCCTTGAATATTTCACAATTTGTGCTGATGGTGGAGTTCATGCAAGTGTCTTGATTGGTGACATAAAGATCCTTGAACCTTACATACCGTCAGATTGTAGCTGTGGCATCGTGTCACAGCATACCCAAACGTCTCCCATTGTATAGTCAGCTGGCGCGCTCTGACATCCACCACGTTGACGTTTTGTGGACCATGGACTGGATCTGGGGAAGAGATAAAAAGAAAGGATGGTTTGTTTCAGTGAGCAGCCGCAGCAGCACAACTATGAAAACGCTGAGTTCCGAGAGAAAAACGATCAGGTTTTAAATAAACCTCAGCCAGATGACTATTAATGTTGATCAGGACAAGTTGCCTTGTAAAAAGCAAAATGATAAATAAATAACAGTCAAAAAACATGTGGGAATTTGGTTTTCAAAGAAATAATAATTTAAAAAATACTTTATTTGTCCCTGAGGGCTAATTAAAGAAATAACACAGTGGTATGTTTTGATATTATTATGCAGTCTAAAGGTTCAGCTGATGCCTCTTTCTTTTTCTGGAAAACAAACATTAAACTGTCTCAGAGTTGACTGGCAGAAACACTTAATTTCTTCTTTCAGACACATTTCAAGCTGACAGACATGTTTAAAATCAACGTCTGTTAATTACAACAATTAACTGTGATGCCTGTCCAACTACTGCAGAACCAGAGCACCTTTGCAAAGCTCAGACTCTGCAGCATTTCCTGGATTGATCCGCAAGCACACGCATGCACGCACGCGCGCACGCACACACACACACACACACACACACACACACACACACATCACACACACACACACACTCTACTCATCACACTCATCATCACACATGTCCACAGCCACTATGTTGGCTCTCTCAATCACGATTACACTCATCTCCAAGGTTTGTGGACCGTGACTGACTACACTCTCACAAGCACGTTTACACTAATCTCCAATCTTTCTGCCAGCCTAATTAGTTTCCACACAGCTAAAAATGGAAGATTTTCTAAACTAGGAAAATTTCCAATACTAAAAAAAAACAACTTCTGTTTAAAATCTGGGAAAAAAAATCCGGTGGTTGGACAAAAACTGGAAGCTTTGTGGGTCTGATAACTCCCACACTGGAAGGTCAACTTTGATGAGCCTTTAATGGCGGCAGATAAGCTATTGTTTGGGACAGAATATAGACGGAAGACGCTAGTTTGAAACCAAGTCAACCTTTAAACCCAAAGAACAGTAACAAACAGTAATCAGTCATCAATCTGTATTTCTAAGTCTATTTCTAAGTTCTCTGATTAAAGCAGTACAATGATCCACTTAAATACACACACACACTCACACAAACACACATGCACGCACATACACACACACACACACACACACACACAAATGTGGTTTAATTGTACAGACATGATTATTTCAAATCTGGAATGGCAAATCAACCTAATCGTCTTTGTAGGGTTAAAAGCATCTTAAACCTTTCCTGTAGCTCTCCAGGGAGTAAATACAGTGTTTATTGAGACTTTTTTCCAAACAAGCTCCTTATTGGAAGTCTCAGATCAGCCTAATCAGATATTGTTAGATAAAAGCATGGAAACTAAGCCACCTTAAAGACCATCTGAGACTGCAGATTAAACGTTCCCAGCCCCTCTATAATGTGTGTATGTGTTTAACATGAGAATAAAGGGAGTGGAGATGCCTGCATTTGTGGCTCTTGGTGTAGACTTTGGGCTCCCTGTGGTGCTCTACGGTTTAATGAGTCTGTGTTTCTGCTTAAGAGACCAAAGCCAACCTAATCTACCATTCAGGCATGAGACTGTGGCAGACTGACATTTGGCAGCCAGGGAAGCTGCAGGGGGGAGGTGATATAACTGCTCCATAACCTAATCCTCAGGTCAGCACTGCGAGGAGTGCGCTTTCACACAGCTCCCAGAAAAACGGACGTTACGACAGCTGACCTATACAGACGGTCTGACGTGTCCTCTGAGAACATTGGTCCATTTACAAGGCTGCACTCTCCTAGGTGAAGAAAAGGCGGTGAAAAGTGAATGCATGCATGTTTGAGTGGCAGACCACTGGACTTCTAACAAGCTTTTGTTAAACTTTTTTTTTCTTTTGACTAAAAAAATACAATCATGATATATGTAAGAAAGAACTACTTGTCATTTGTATTCAGCTCGAATGTTTCAGTAAGAAATGCTACACCAGATGGTAACCGCTGCGCAAGACCAAACACAAAGAAAACAAATGTGAAAAAACCTGTAATTAGACACACTTAAAAAGATCAAATAATGTTCCCATTGTGAATACACAGTAATTCCTCAATTGCGTGCACTGAGTCTCTCATCACTGAGCTTCACTCAGACAATGAAATAACTGGTTTTCCCCCAGGAACATCAATAAAGCCGACCCGTCTCCCAGCCCCTCTACTCTCAGTAAGTTTTAACCATGTTAGCTCCATCAGTTTCCTGTTCACTGATCTGCACTTCCATAAAAACAGCAATGCATCACTTCACTAACTCACCCTCCCTTTTAATCCACTGCCCTTCAAATTGGGTACAGCAGAAGATAATCTTTCACATAATCTGGCTAGCACTCAGCGGGAGCCTATTTAAGAGGACTGCCAAATTCCTTTACCAAAAGAAAAGATTGGCTCTACCTAATGAAACAATAGATAATCCAGAAAGCTTCAGGACCTTAAAAAAACACGCTCTTTTGCAGGTTACACCACATGTGGGCTACTCAGTGGACACAGCACGCCATGTTTGACAGTAGCATGATGCCTTTCCATCTGTGGTCATCGTACTGGCCTTTTTCAAGTAGAATAGTCTGACAAAGACCTTTGATCACGGGATAACTGCTGAGATACACCTTTAGCATAGCTATAAATAGGGACTAGCTGGGTGAGGCCGCCGCGATGAAGGATGGCGCAAGAGCTACGTTGGCAAGGCAGCCTCGAAAAGTTAGTGCAGCCGGTGCATCAAGGAGACATCAAGAAGCCACACGATAACAGAGTCTATCTAACATTTCATTCCTGTTTACTGCTCCGGGAATACATTTAAATGTACTTCTAAATGGTTTAGAAGGTTACGCGTTTCATGTTGTGAAACATCAGATAAGAGTTTATCAGCAAAGCGTATAGAGCATCGGACATTTTTAGCTGAGCACAAATAAAGGTCATTCCTTATTTTCCATGTTGAATAACATGGCAAAAAGGGTTTTTGCATGACTGCACTGTTGTTGTACTGCACCGATTCTACCTCTAGTCCTCCCACTAGCAGAAATATGTGCTGAAGAAATTCCCTTTAGATTCTCCCTCAGCTAAAACAAAGGTGTTTTGCTTGCTGCAGAAGGTTCCTAAGGGGACGTTGGCTGTTGAGGCAGGTAGATGTCTGCTGCAGACAGGAGCTTGGTGAAGCCTTGTGTTTTGGGATATATTCCTGAATCTGATGAATGAGCAGCAGACATGGAGCCATTAATCCAGAGGCTTAAGGGAGCTGTTTCACTCAGAAGTAGGAGGGAGAAAAAAAGCAGGAGCAGAAATCAATCGTGTGGCCTCCCAACAGCATCTTCCCTCCCAACTCGCCTCTTAGTTTTTGCTTTTGTGCTTATTATTTTTCCATTATGCTCCCAAAGTGTCTCATTGTTTTACGTTTTTCACTTATTACTCTTCTGCTCCAATATTTCTCCATAGGAGGTGTTCAAGACATAACCCACTAACTTCACCTTATTTTGTTTTAACGCTGCCCGGTCAGTCATTTTTCCTTCTAGTTTTCAGGTTTTTTCTTATTTGATGGCCTAAAAAAGCTTTTCTTTAAAAAATACTGTAAATGACATAATTAATACCTTGTTCTTTTGATTACCAACAGATACCATAAAATTCTATTCACACACACACAGGCAGAAACACAACTGGCCCCGCTGACCACTGGAGAAAACATGATGACACTGTCAACAAATTACTGTCGGTCCAAACCCCGAAATGGAGACTGCTTGTTTGCCAGCCCTGATGTCGCTCCTCGACTTACCTCTGAAAGACAAACAGGGCAAAGTAGGGACAATTTTCCATAAAAATGAGCATCGACATCATAAGTATTGTATGCAGTTCCCTTGAGGTTAGCATCGGAGCATTGTCTGCTCTCTGAAATACACCAGAATGCCATCTTTTTTTGTTCCCTTCGCATGAATCCCAACTACCTCTGCTCCTCTTCCTGCTTTTTACTGTTTGGACTTGTCTTCATTCACAACAGAAAGGCAACATGGGAAAAAAAACTACAGTGGCAAAGAAAAAATAAAGCGCTCCCCTCTGGGAGATATAGGACAGGGTCGGCAGCATTCCTGACTGGAAAAACGCTCTGCGAATCACAACTAACTCAGCAATGCACCGACAAAAATCTGGAAATATCAATTAAAGCGTTAACATCACACAAAGGCGGCATTTTTTTTTACAAATCTAGCTTGTTCACATAATCTCATAATAAATTAAAACTATGACTACAGCAAGATGAGTGTACTACAAAACTATCTTTTATAGAAGATGCCAAACCCAACCCACTGTTTGCACTCAGCATTACTTTTTGGCGCCCTCATTCCTGCAACCGTGCTGATCAAACCAAGCCAAATATTCCCAAATACATTTAACTTGTTTCTTGAAAGGAAGATGGTTGCTAGAGGTGTGCATGTGGGCTGCGGCAGAATGGATACGCAGTCAATACTTCATATAATATGATATTAAAAGCAGCTTGAAGAAGAGCGCCTTGGGTAAAAACCCTGTAGTAATGTGATTTAAAATGGAGCAGAGCGGAAATCTATTTCAAATCTGGCTTTATTAGTATCATCACTGCCTTCAGGCACCACAGGGACAATTGAGTTGTTGAGATCTGCAAGAACGAGTAAGAGGAGAAAGGGAATAGTGTGCAAAAGGGAGTGAAGCGCGAGAAAGAAAAGAGAGACAAGGGAAGGGAATAAGAGAAAGGAAGATTCAAGGCAGGGCTATAATGAGCCCATTGATGGCCAGGCCCAGGGTTAAGCACCTGAAGCCAGCTCGTAATTGGCTGAGAGAGACAGCGACAGACAGAGCGATACAGGCTGCAACCTGCCAGGAAGGAAAGCAAGTCAGAGTCAGAGACAGAGAGAGAGAGAGACGGAAAAGCCTGCCGAACATATTCATCTTCACATAATAAAATGTCATGTTGGCTGCGGAAGAAAGGAAGGAAGACGCTGGAGGGGGAAGAATAAAAGCATGAATTCAGCGGCACGATGCAATAATGTCACTCAGCCAATTACGCCCGTAACAGTCCAATTTAAATATAAAAGAAAACTCAAGAGATTTTCATCATTCTGTGTGATCATCCCTCTGATGGAGCAGTCTTTTTACACCCTTTTTGAACGTCCCCCAACGGGAGCTTAATGGTTTTAAAGAAGAAAAGTATTTCAAGGTTTCCTTGTTCTTTTTCTATTGTCTCACATTAAATCTTTCATTGTTTTACTTTTTTATTTATTACAAATACAAACCCCTGTGACCAACATGCTACCACACAACATTATTATTTATTATTTAACTCTGCTGTAAATGTTCTGGTCTTAGAGACAAGGGTTTGCACAAATCATCCTATGCTGCCTTAATACTACCACTGGGCATTATGTGTATAATGTTTACAATGGTACAATGCACTGCCACTTTACTGAAATAAACTTACACACTTTGCACATAATCTTCACTTTAACCAGCACTTTATTCCATGCACCTGCCTATGTACCCGTCTATGTACCCGTCCTGTAGCGTGACATGTCTGTTGCACTTGTCGTACGCGACTCTATGTTGTCCCCGTGTAGCCCTGTCGTCTTTTGTGCCCTATGTTGTTTTACGTAGCACCAAGTCCTGGAGAAACGTTGCTTCATTTTCAATATGTATTGCACCAGCTATATATGTTTGAAAATGACAATAAAGCTTTTTCAGCACTGAAACCAGCCACCTGCCAAAAGTGGCTCTTTTCATACAGTAGAACATAAAGGAACAGTTGATTTTATGTCATCATTACAGTCTCGGCTACTCTGCTAATTAAGCTCTGGGATCTCTGAGTATGTGATGAAAACTAGAGCCATAATTAAACCATTCAAAGCTACTTTTTATAATAAAGGTGCAAAATTTTGGGGGGCTTTTTTTTAAGAAATCATCAGTTTGAGACGCCGCTATTACTGTCCAGATTCAGCCATAGGAAAACTTTTGAAGGCCAATTATTTCACATTCTTTTCTGCATTCGGATTTTTACGTGTATGCACTTAATTATGAAAATCCATCAAAGATGTCTAGCTAGTTTAACGTTACATCCCTAAACTGAACATGTTGACTCGTCACACGTTTATTTTCAGACAAAACACCTATTAACAGTCTCAGTAGTAAGAGCGAAGGGATACCATCACTTGAGACTAATTTTAGTCTTTTAACACATCCTAAACCACTACACCTGCACTTACAGGCTGAGGCTGAGCTCATTTTTCAGTCAGAAAGGCACAAAAGTGCCCCGAAAAACTCCTTCAGGGACTGAAGCTGCTTGAGCTCATAATGTGTAATTATTAAAACCACACAGGGCGCACGCTGCAGGAAAGGTGGATATGGCCGACATCCTATTATACTGCAATGGGATGTCTTATTTTTACTGTTAAACAGGTGATTGGACAAGTTGTTTTGTTTTGAACAGACACTAGCTGACCCCTGGTCACACACACATACACACACTATGGACACAATGGAAAAGTCAGCGTTAAGCTGGTGGACAATGTGATGAAGTTAAATAGGTAAGCAGTGTGACGGGGATCGAGGGGTTAACAGCAAACAGTTCTCTGCTTCTTTGTGTTTGCGTCAGGAGGCGAGGAGGCATCTTTCACTGAGCTGAGATACTCTTTCCAAATGTCACACAAGGATGCCATCCATTGTGCTGTACACCTAACAAGGTGTGTGTGTGCGTGTGTGCGTGCCTGTGCACGTGCCATCAGTGCCTTTCTGTGTCTTGTTCACCAGCTTAATGGCCCAGTATCGACTGGTGTCCCATGACATAGTTTCCTTTGTTGGAAACAGACAGCAAAATGCACTTTATTGAATTTTCAGGACAAACAGGTCGAGATTGGAAGGAGAAGAAATCAGGTCTCCGCAATCAAATCAGCATCTTCTGAAGATAAAGTGTGAAAAGGTAACTAGTGCAGTATAAACGCTGAGCGCACACTGGTTTGTTTCCAGTTGATGACGAGTCAATCCGCAGCCTGTGAGTTTCTCGTAGTTGATGTAGCCCTGCGTGAGTGCTGACTGAAGGGCATAAAGAACCACTCAGTCTCCCCTACAGGCCATTGCTGAACTCTGAATATTTCATGTTTATGTTATTGACTCCATCATCAGGTAGCTTCAATAAAGACTGAGAAATGCTTCCGTCAGCATGATGTTCGCCCAGGCACAACGTGAGCCAGGACCCATCACCGCACCCATGAAACAAAGGCGCACACAATTTATAGCTTCGTTTGCAGATTGTGAAATTATGCAGTCTTTTCTCTCAGTGTGTTTCAGAAGGTGCTTTGTTGGGAATGATAAAGAAGCACTTATTGCAAAAGCAAACCCAATCTGAGGCAACGATGCCAACTTCTGCCTTTGCCTGGCACAAACCTGGCCTTTCGTCCTATACTGGTCCGGACTCATATTTAGACTTTGTTCTCTCTGTTTTTTTTATTTCAGTCTTTATTCTGATTAACCCTCACACACCCCTCTCGCGCCCCCTCCCCCTCCTCCTCCCCACTCAGCTCTCATTAGTTAGGAATAGGACAAAGAGCAACAAAGTCACCAAAGTCTCCTGGCTATCTTTAATGAGCATGAAACACACACTCACATACACACACAAACACACCAATGTACTTATGTCTTTATGAGGACTTTTATAGGCTTGTTTCACTTAGCCCCCAACCCAAAACTCTAACCCAAAGCTAATTCTAGCCAAAATGTCCTCACATTACAAAAATGTCCTCTCTATGCTATCAGAATGCATTATTTTGGTTTGTGTGTTTCACCAGGAAAGTGGGTTATCCTGTGTACACTCGGTTTTGCGGATCAACTTAGAGTTTGGTTTGGGTTCATCTGTTGAGTGGTGGTGTCAGGGTTACTGGTTGGGAAATGCATTAGGTCAGCGTGTCTTCACAGTGGCAGAGGTACAGATGTACGTTTGTGCTCAGCAGCAAGCTAATCATAATTAGGCAGAAAAACAGTGGCTTGTGGAACTGTGTACTTTTTTTCGGCTTCCCCGCAAGTTGTTTCGGAACAGTTTTCTCTTCGTCTGCATGTCTGTGTTTTATCACGAATGCACACATTTAAAACAGGACTTAGCTTTCTTTATTTCAGTGTCACTGTAGAAAACAGGGTGGACCAGATGAAAAAAAGCAAAGGAGAGACAAGTCCAGAGGAATCCTGTTATGGTGTTATCTGGTCCCATTTTATTCAAATGTTACTGTAGATAAATCTGTGATTTAAATTCTGAATCAGAGAAACTGCAGGCTTCAGTGGTTCTTCTGTTGCTTCCCACAAACCGATGGGTATGTTAGTACTCCACTGTATCGTCATTTCCAGCTAATCATTATTTATGAAATTCAGCAATACCAATCTGTCCCTCAGAAGGAGGAACGTCCTGTCAGCCAGTCAGTTTCACCTAGCAACTAGCAGCAACAAATGAACAGAAGAAACGTTCCCCTTTCCGGGTGAGGAATGGCGCTGATGTTATTGAGCGGTCATTTTGTTTTTCTGACCTGAAAGCAACACAGCACCACTGGGACGCGCTACAGTATTTCTGTACACCTGACACGGATGTCCGTGTGCTCGCTCATGACATCATTCCAGTCATGAGGAACCAGATTTCCCAGCGGCCATGATCTGCCCATCAAGAGGACTCAAGGGCTGGCATGCAGGAGTGGACACAAGCATGTCACTTCTGACTGACTCACACACTCACATACTCACACACTCACACACACACACAAACCAATGTATGAGTTGCATTAATAAAATAAATGTATTCAGTCTTTTATTTGTGGGTTGACCTTCAAGGCCAACCTGGAATCCAAACTTCATAATGTTGATGATTATTTTAGCAAGTTTTACATAAAAGAAAACAGATGAGGCAAGAAATCAAATGTAGTAAAAGGATAGATTCTTGATATTTCAGCATTAGAGGATAACATGTTGTCAAAAGAGGTGAATAAATGAAAGGAATAAACAAAAAACAATGAAACACGTGATGTAGAGAAGCGATCATATCTTTTTTCCAAGGTTGTGTGTGTGCGTGCGTATGTGTGTGTATGTAAGGCCCAGAGATTGAACCGTTGGTTGTTACAAAAAGGGCCACACTGGTGGGAGAGACAGACTGGGTGAAGGAGACTCTTCATCAAACTTTCACCGGTGGTTTATTTTAGGACTGAATTTGCAGACTTCGGAGCCGAGCGTGAGAATTCACGCCAGCACCTTCAGCGGTTCAATACAAGCTGCTCGGAGTTTGTGCAAGCTTCCGCATTTGAAAAGTCTGTGAGCACCTCCAGATGGGAGAAGAAAAAGAGTCTGCACACTACATCTTTTTATCATTGATTTTCTTTTTTTTTTTTAAATAATGATTTTTCAGTGTTCTAGTGGAAGTTCAACTAAAAGATCAAACGTCTAGGGACTCAGAATTCAACAAATTTAAAACTGCTTTAATTATAATAATGTCACACTTTTTATGGTTTTCACGTCTTTTTTTCTAAATGAACTAAGAGTGCGGAAATATGCTTGTCTCGGTTAAGCAGGAATGAAAAAGTTTAATCGAATCAAATCTATTCAGAACCCAAAATCACAGAGATTGTTACAATCTGCATATCCGCAGCCCCCCCTTACGGCCTGGATCTGGGTCTGGGAAAAAACAAAAAACCCTAGGAGAGATGAGGGATCTCTTCTCCCTGGCACGGACACACATCTAAAAGATGCCACATTTCTAGAGAATGTCAAGATTTACATCAGCAGCGGACCTATGTTCAGTATAATTAGATAGTCGGTGTTTGATCTGTTCGTGGAAGGAGGTCACTGGAATCAGGTTAGCTGCGCAGAACAAACACTCCCAAAGAAAGAAAAATTGTTACTGCCTGTGACTCCAGACGAATTACACTCTCATCCATTATAGTTATGAATTTACGGGCTTTGCTTCTGTGTCAACACGTCACAGGGATTTCCTCCATAACTAATGGAGAACTAGCAGCCAGCCAGAACTGGACCCTGAATTAGAACTTCAGACTCAACGTGCTGCTGCCCCATTTGGGGAATCACAGAGAACCTGAGGTAGACGCCTGCTCTCGTCTGTCTTTGTTGATGTGCCTGCTCATGTTCCTGCCAACCGGGATGAAAACAAGGTGCCAACAGTGCAGACTTGAGATAAAATGAGCTTTCTGTTGAGCCGAATTGGCAGCAGAGAAGTAGAACGAATGGTTTTGGAAGTTGACACAGTAAGATGAGGAGATAACAAAGTTTTCATTTCTAGGTGACCTGCTCCTTCTGTCTAACCTGTAAAAACTGGCTCGTCTTCCTCTCAACCTCGCTTTCATCTGCTGTATCTAGAGCTGTTTGCTGGGTTTGCTTTCATGTGTGTTTCATCCATTTCTTTCACCTCTTCTCTCTCACACCTCCTAATGAGACTCAGCATCAACAGCGCCTCATTAATCACTGACCTTCTGCCACAGAAGAAAACCATCAAGCCTCTGCTGCTCTCATTACTCTGGATGTCACTGGTTCATTGTGTCTTCTTCCTCCACATTCTCTGGACGTCTCCAGCTTTTATCTTGAGTGTTGCCCTGCTAATAAGCAGGATGTCTCAATTGTCAATGTGCCTATGATCAAATTGGCTTTTGGGAAAGGTCACGTCAGGAACAGGAGTTGGCCTAGCGCTCATGGTCCAACTAACGCACATATTCATTTATTTTTAAAAATATGACTCTTTGACCTCGATCTGTATAATCTAGGCTTCCTTTCCTTCTAGATTTCTTGAATTTCATGCAGTCTATTACTAGCAAGTATCTATTTTTTGAGACTTCCATTGTGTGTGTGTGTGTGTGTGTGTGTGTGTGTGTGAGAAGCCTCTTTAACCTGGGCAAGCTGGATAGATTACAAAGGTGTGAGTTTCAGTGTGAAGGTGACTGGTCTCTACAGCTCGACCATTGTTCAGTCAGAGAAGTATGAGCATTAGCATTCATTCTGTAGCTTCGGCAAGTCACCAGTCAGAAGCTCACTCGCGTTTCTTTTCCCGGTTTTCTGCCCGGCATCTGTGAGTTCCGTCACATCCCTAAACCCACAAAAGTGACTCTGTTGGACGACCAAGTGAGAACTCTCGTTTCACACAGATTTCTTTTTTTTTTGTTGTTGTTGTTGAACAAATATGAACTCAAACAGAATTATTGATTCTTATTTTTCACCATTTTTGTGGGGGGGATTGTTTGTATTTTAAAATCATTTGTTGTAACAATCTGATGCATCCATAGTGAATAATTGCTATAGCAATGGCAGATTTCCTGGACTTCTCTAAAAACTGGACTGGCACAGGCACAGAAAAAACACCAGAACCATAGCGACGATGCCAAGCTGTGTCCAGTCTCTTAATGGAACGTCGTCGTCCCCCCCCCGTCCCCCCGCCCCCGTTCTGAGGGACAACCAGGAGCTCTTTACTTCCTACTTCTGCCAATTCAAGCTGAACCACCACTGATATTTCACTGTTCCGTTCCAAAATCAACTATTCCATTTATTTACATCCCTCCATCTTTTCAGGCTGCCTATTTTTCCTACCATTTCACATCTTTCTCTTTCTCTGTCCTGCTTTTTTCTAGTCAACCCACTGGTAAAAATGCAAGCTTGTTACCCTGGAAACAACGCAAATTGCTCCCAAAAGGACAATTACTAAAAAGCACCAATTAAAGCTGAACCTGAAGTACGTGCACTGACACACACGGTGCACTTGGCAGTCCCTCTAGAACAGCTACGGCCCTGGTTAACTGAGGAAATGAGTCATTTCTGTGGTGTTGTGGGGCAGCGCCGATGTGTAATCCATCTGCACAGAAGACATGCTTGTGTTTCTAAAAGTTCACCTTTTGGTCCAAGTCCAATAACTGGTGTCAGTAGAGCAGAGGGAGGAGGAGGAAGAGGAGGAGCGGGAGGAGGAAGAGTGTTCTGCTGCATTCATCCATCCAGCGTAACAATCGCAGGGGTCACATAAAGACACAACTCTATCTGAGACGTTCCTATTCTGCTTTTCTGATGATTTTTGATGGATCGCTGATCAAACTTCTACACAGAGGTTCCTTTTGTATTCCGCCGGTTCCTTTGTAGACTGTGTCTCTCCAGCTTTTTAAAATAAACTCTGTCTAAGTGTGTGTGTGTGTTTTCCTGCGTGTATTTTCTTTGGTCTTACAAGATCTTATTGATCTTTCTAGTTGAGAGGACGATAAGGGGCATTTAGACCGCGTGTGTGCGTGTGCGTGTGTGTGTGTGTGTGTGTGTGTGTGTGTGTGTGTGTGTGTGTGTGTGTGTGCCCCCTACCTAGCAGGAATGACGCCACCTTCTCTGCCCTAATGAGGGAGGAATTGGATTCTGATGGCTCACTAACAAAGGACAGCCTTGCAGGATGTGTGTGTCTGTGTGTGTATGACACAGAAAGAGACAGACAGACAGGCAGGCAGGCAGACAGACAAACAGAGGGCAATATAACTGCAGGCCAATGAGGAAATATTTTCTTCTATTTCTTGCCTCATCTTATCGTTGATTCTCAGTTTCATTGCCACTCGTTTGCTTGTGTGAACATGAACAACACGATATCTATTTATACCAGAAGCTAACAATACTGCACTAACAATACTGCTGGTTCAAGATAAGTATAGAGGTCATTGTTATTTTATGTTTATATTGACACATCCTACTTTCTTCTATTCTAATCTTGCATTATATTTCTATCTTTTTCTTTGAAAATATTTCTAATATTTCTATTTTTTAAGGTATGCTACTGGAACAGTGCCATTTCCCCATTGTGGGAAAAATTTAAAAAACACTATTCTATTCTATAAGACTGGTGTACTTGGGTGTGGTTACTGACATGTTTGAAATAGAAATGAGATAGCAGTCATGGTCCTACCAAAGCTGCAATCACACACAGACCTTCGGTCAACATCAAGATTTAGTGTAAACACATGTCGCACTAGGGTTTTGGTTTATAGTTTTCTACCCCCAAACAACACTATGACAAGAAAGTTCTTCACCTTCCCTGTCATATATTAGCACTCTCCTTACACACACACACACATTGTGAAGATTACAGAAGGTGGCACACTCATTTTGTGCGCAGGCATGGTACATGTGCAGTAAACACACTTTTTTTTTTCTTTCGGCAGTGGAGCTGTTATAATCAACACCGGAGAGCTGCAAGGAGGTGGAATGAGTAACACCAGGGGTGGATGAATGTGTGTGTGTGTGTGCGTGTGTGTGTGTGTGTGTTTTCAAGTCTGACACTGTTTTTTAAAGCTGTTCACACTTCAGCTCTCAGACAAACTTGCCCGTTTTCTGCTCCACTAGGACACACACCCAGAATAGACGCTGTCACTAAGAAGATTTAACCTGTTGTCAGGTTATGTGGTTATCTGTCAGGTTGTCTCATTTCATGAAGTTTATTTTAAATGGAACTGAAGCAGTCAACCAGCCTTGAGTAAGATTTGAATAAAGAATGTAAAAAAGAGCCCAAAGTTGTTGACTTGTTTACAGATGAAGTTACATCATGGCACAGTTTGCAAACTGATTTAATCCTATGTGCAATGACCCATCTGTACAATAAACTGGAGCTCTATCACATCATGAGGCCGATCAACAGCTCCCAGAAATCATTGAGAAAGAAAAATAGAAATCTCTTAAATGAAATATGTAATGAAAACAATCGATTTTTGCGAGGCAGGAGTTTGTCCTTGCTCTCAATGCTAAAGGAGAGAATTCATCCTCAGCTCTGCTGATTTTTCATTGTTGTCCACAATCACCATCACAGCTTTACATTTCTGACAAACTGGAAATTAAACGTTAAACTCTAGCTTTTTCAGACATCCATCTAAGTGTTCATGAGCAAGTAGATTATTTTATTTTACAGTCGAGTCATAGAGACGTTGGAATTCATGGAAAACTCGGGGCAACTTACATAAAAAGTAGTAGAAAACAGAACTTTAAGCTTTTATAAGGGCCTTGTGTTTTGTTGCCAAAACCCACACAAACACAGACACACAAACAGAGCTGCACAATACTTCACCAACTCCTCGGGACTTTTCAGTAAACATCATTTTGGGATGTTTGGTGTAATTATGTCATGAAGGACGCCCCCTCCCTGTGTCAAACTGCTATGCTAGGCAGGAATAGTGCAGCAACCTGTCAGCACACAGCCAGCAAGTGAATTAAAAATCTGTTTTTATGGAGCTACACATTAGCCAACACTCATAGTACCATTCCCTCATATAAAGGCCATCTTTATAGGAAATGGTGGATGTAAAGAGTCTATAACCTCTATGTGAATTAAATTTTTATGGAGCGCCGTATATTAGCCAACACTCAGATCTTCAGCCTTTTGCAAAGATAGGAGTGAGCTCAATAAATGTTGGGGTAAAAAAAGTTCAGAAAATTAAAAAAAAAACTGATTTAAAGACAGTAAAAGGGTATAAAAAAATCCATCATTTTGGTGTAATGTATTAGCCAACGTTACCATTTTTGATTTGATCTACTTTGATCTAATAACTTTGATCTAAAGAGCCTTTTTGTGCTACCTGGACTGTGTATGACAAATACTGCAGGAAATCAACAACAAAAACAAACAACAAACTTTTAAAGGTAGGCCTGATGTGAAACTAGTCTCCAAACCATGGAAGTTTAAGAACGTAGCGCTGGAGAGAAGATTGGTCCGCAGAGAGAGTAAGGTAGGCATAAAAGCCTTGAGATGGAAAGAATGATTAAATGAAGATAGAGGCAGGCTGAGCTAAGGGAGGTGCGTGATGAAATCAATCATTTATCAAGGCCGTGTCCTTGCTGTACCCCGAGCAAATGGAGAATTCATCTTCTGATCCTGATCCTGATCCAAGCTCGCCTCACAAATGTGTTCGGCTCAACAGGAAAATCACTGCTGGATCCCCAGGAGCTGCTGCGGTTCATGATGACTGAGGCGACGGAGCAACAACAGAGGGTGGAGGTAGTCGAGGAAACTATGACAGAATGGGAATAAGGGTTTGCATGCGGACTAAACGTGGCATCCCGAGGGTATCTGACACGTTTGGTGACAAAGGAGGAAGTATTGGAGTATGGCTGATGCTAGTCTGCAGACTTCTAAAGAGCCTGTTCTCTCAGTAGGTCTGAATGGAGGAATAAATAGAGAAAGAGAGGAGTCTGTTCTTCTCAGTGTGGAATGGCAACAAACAGTGTATTGTGCTTATACCCTGATGTTAAAAGGTAAAATGTTGTTTAGTACCAGCGATCCCACATTGGCGTTAATTACTGTAACTACTGCCTTCACGTGAAGGTCGAGGCTTTTTCTCCATCCTGACATCACTAGACTGAGGAGTTGGAGATGAAACTCGCAATAAGTTTAGCAAACAAGTCAATTCTAGGGGTCAAATTCTAAATGCAGGAGGTCTTTAGAGGCCTGAGGGTCGCGTCCAGAAGCTAACATGAACAGAGAGGTGATGAGAGGAGGTGTGGAGGCAAACACACCAACAGTGCCAACAGTAGCCAGCAGCCATTTGAACATCTGTCATACCTGCCTGCTGCTATCAAATCACAGAGAGAGAAAGAGAAAGAGAGCAAAAGAGAGGGAGGGAGAAAGAGACCTAGACAGTAGAGCAGCCTGTAAAAAGGAAGTGACAGCTTTAAACAGCAACATTCACCAGGAAACACATGTTCCACCCCGCCACACACACTGCCCTCCACCCCTGGCCCACTTCACTTCCCATCAGTCACTGTCTCTTCACTGTTGCCTTGTCCCACTCTAATCACTTGTCTACCCGATCTTCATCTGTCTTTTTTGACCTGGTAGTAGAACGTTCAAATAAAAGTATATTTTCATGCATTATGAATAAAGAGTCACTATCTGTATTGTTCTAATAAATAGTGCAGGAAAAGCAATTAAGTGAAAAACACCACAAGCACCAAGTACTCCTGTGGTATTTTAAGGCATCAATAATAGTAAAAAAGAAAATTATAAAACAATGAGGAAAAATAGGGGGGGAAAGGCAGGAAAGACAATAGAAGAGACAATAAAATGGGTTCAATACAAACAAGGTGATGAAGATGGCACCCATATTTACCACATGTGAAAAAGGAGCAATGAATGAAAAAGGAGAAAGGGGAATGAAAAAGAAAAGAAATTAGCAGAAAGAAAAAACAGTTAAGGAACAAAGATGGCTGACACAAAGAAAAGAAAATCAGGGAAGGCATGCTGAGAATTAAAGCAAGAAGAAGATGAGAAAAGGCCAAAGGATTAAAAAATAATGAGGAGACATGAAAGTGCCAAAACGCAGAACAGAGAGACAAGAAAAACTCAAAGTACACACACACACACACCTGAGAGTAGATGAGCTGTCACTTTATCAAACCAACTGCCACTCCTCATGTCCTTACACCCCTCCGATCCTCATTATCGGCCTTGATTGCCCCCGCCTGACCTGCTCTATTTCGTCAACCTCCAAGTGCTGCACTCACCTCTGTGGGCCATTTTTCTAACATCCAGTTATCATCGTCTCTGATTTGTGCTTAGCTCTCAAAAAGTAGTAATTGGGAACCATTTTTATAGTTCTAAACGTCGCTAGTCCTGTTGGCCTCTATGTCTTAGACCAATAACTCTGAAGGGGACGCCACACACCATTTACTTTATTATACACTTTTAATATTGATGTGCTGTTGAATGTGATGACAGTTAAGGTCATGCAAAAACCTAAAATGTATGAGAATTCAGACATTAATACTTCCCAGGAGCGACAAAATTAACAAGGTCAATTAAATATTCAAAAACCAAAAGAAAGAATTAAAAAAGAGACTTACCTGCACATTTAGTCCTGGTGATTAGCGGTGGCCCCGGCGGTCCAGTTCCTCCCTCACCAGGTCTGGATAGGAGAACCTTGATCTCATACTCCACATCGGGATCCAGGTGCCACAGTTTATAGGTGGGCGAGTCCACCACGTGGGTCTCAGCCCAGTTCCCTGATGTGGTGCGGTATTCTACCTCCTTAAGGATTATAGGCCCGTCGCCAATGATGCTGTTGGCATTGGGTTTAATCCAGAGGTATGTAGCTCCCACAGCAAGGAGCTCAGGTGGTGCAATTGGGGTGGGTGGAGCTGCAAACGAGAAAGGCAGGAGGTGGAAAATTAAACATTTTTTTATGGTATTTAACTGGAGTACAACAGAGAAGGTTGCACATATATTAGGTAACAGCCGTTAAAACAATTATACATTCATTTTATTCTTTTTCAAATGTAACCATCTTCTTGATGAATATGATGAGGATGAGGATGATACTGTTCAAGGTTTGCTTTACGGTCAGTTGTTCCGCATGTACAGGACAGATGTGTTGACTGACTTCGCTCATGACACCCGCACACCTCCTGTATAGAGACCCTCTTCTGCTATACAGTATGCGAAAGGTTCCTTTGGTTCTTTAGTAGCAAGGTCGCCACCACTACGCCTTTTATCAGGGCTTTGGTCCATGACCCCTCAGCGTTGACTCCTCGGGGTGTTCTCCTTAACAGCTTTGAACCTGTGACCTGGTCTGTCCTACATGAAATTGC